>PPNZ03000027.1:0-126968 GCA_003708355.3 Williopsis maclurae
CCGTACGACTACGACAGGCAATCTCACTGGTTTAGCAGTGCTATAGGTCAACGCTCTATATCCTGAGTGCTTGGTGTCCTAGTCTCAACAAAGGAGTCCTCAGTTCATGAGAATGACCCGTCCCAGGAGAAGATAAAGTGCGGTGCTGGAATGCTCGGAGATGTTGCTGTTGAAGCTACTGAACTGCTGGCCGACCAAACTTTCAGCCTATGCAACACAGAATGACCAGGCGGGTGTCTGATGTTACAAAGGATAGGCTGCATCCTAACAGGAATAACTTCAAATGCTGTCTACCTAACTATACGAGACACCAGGAGTACAGAAAGGTGAAGACATTGTGTGGAAACATCGGAATTTCCGGACGATACCGTGAAACTAGAGAGATGGGATACCAGGAAAGTGAAGTTGCTCGCGGAGATGCTTCTGAAGCAAGTGGACAGCAAGGTTTATTCTTGATCTGAGATTGAGTTTCTGGAGCTCACTCTTCAACCCACTCAAACCCATGACCTGACCACAAACCACTGAAGATAGAAATAAGAGAAGATGCTAAGAGAGAACAGAGAGAACAATAATGAGATATGCAAAAATGGATAAGGTAGGGAATGGGATAGGCTGATCAAGTGGAGTCCATGAAGACCGGAAGATTTGTATAAAGTGTCTAGAAAAAACAAGGCTGAACCCAGAGATTACAACGCAACAAACTTCCTTGCAGTATCTTCAAGCTTCGAAAATCATTAAGTTAGGCTTTTGCTAGCATTGTATATGACGTAAAAGAAAAAAAATCTAAAAGTAAAACCAACGATAAGGCCACCACAATCCAGCAGGGCCACTGGCATCCATGCACCCCCCCACCCCCCACCATGACATGACATTACATGACAGGCCCACAGTTTTTTTTTTTTTTTTGCCTTACACGCGCCCCAGCACCTGTCATTCCCAGATGTACGCTAGCACTGGCGTCTTTTGAGTGCTTTCCATGCCGCGAAATACGCTGGTGCAGGGGGTCATTACCCAGCTGTGGAGCTCCGCCTGTGGCTGACGCCGCGGCGGGTGTGGCGCGGAAACGGGGTTCTCACTTGTTGGCTGGGGGCGGTTCGAAGAGGCTGACCAGCTTTAGAGGAAGTGGGCCTGGGAACAGGGTTGTATAGACCTTGACCACTATACAGTAACCCTTGCAGCCGTGCAGTCGAAACAGCTTCTCCTAATTTTAGGAGAAGCTGCTGCCCCCCCGTGCGCTTCCGTGCGCTTCCGTGCACGCTTTCAACCTCCAGGCCGCGCACGGATTCGCAATGCGAACCGCCCAGCGTCCTTCGCTCATGAAAACCGGCCACAGAACAAAAGGGCCGAGACGTCGCTTGCACCCTCTTCTCCCATGGTTTCTTGACCCGTTACCACTATGCATAGGGACACTACAGCAGCAGCAGCAGTGGCGATGGATGACCCCTCAGCCGCAAGGCCCTTCAGCAAGCTCGTGTTCAAGCCGCACACGCACAAGCGCACAGTCAACAAGGAGCTGCTCGCCAGGCTCGACTCCCAGCCACCGCAGAAGACCATCGCGTGCCAGCGGTGTCGCAAGCTTCGCAAGAAGTGCTCCAAGCATCTCCCCGCGTGCACCACCTGCCTCAAGATGGGCGAGGACTGCGAGTACATGGAGAAGACCGTGCTCGAGCAGTTTAAGATTGGCAAAAAGAGACGCGATGACAGCCACAGCTCTGAGCTCCTCCTCCCATCGCTCAAGGACCAGCTTTCTGTAGACAGCATCAGCAGCATCAGCAGCAGCATCAGCAGCAACAGCAGCAGCAACAACAGCAACAACTACACGCATAGCAAGCCCGAACTACCGGCGCTGGCGGTGCATCTCACCAACAACAACAGCAACAACATCAACAACACACAGCTTCCACCAATTACGCTGCCACGCATCAACCATGCCCAGCTCCAAAAGGTGAAGCTTGACAAGGAGCTCCCGAAACAGAGCTCCAAGCTTCTGTCACCCAACATCAACATCCAGCATGCGCTACTGTCCACATTGATCGACTTGGGCAAGCAGAACCTTGCGCCGCGTGTCCTGGTCACCCAACCCTTGATGATCTCACAAGAGCATGCGCTACGATATGCAGAGAGCTTCTTTGAGAACTTCTACACTCTGGCACCCTTTCTCCGCCGATCGCAGTTCTTCCAATCGTTGCAGACGGCAAACTTGTTCAACGTGCTAAACCCGCCGCAGACTGCATCGCCGTTCGAGCTGAGGGTTTCCTTCAGGGTTTATTTGGTGTTGAACGTCGGATACAAGAACTTGATCGGTTCAGGCCTGCTCTCCGATGCCGATGTGGAGGCCCACTCGCACGTTTTCACACCGCAGAGGATCATCGAATGGATAACAAGATCCTTATCTTTCAGAACCAATGAAGACATCGAATGCATGGCACTGTTGGTGATTGATTCATTCTTCACCAAAAACTGCCTCTCCACATCCAACTTGACAAACCTGTTGACAGGTCTCGTGTTGAGATACTATTACCACAGAAAACTCTCCTCAAGGGAGGCGACCAAGATGACACCAACAGACATTGAGATGCGGTACAGATTGTTCTGGACAGTTTACACCATGGATAGAACCGTTGCAAACTACTTGAACAAACCGGTATCAATCCCAGATGAACTGGTATCCACTCCAAGACCAAGGCAAATATCAGAGGACCCTGCAGGGTTTGAAGACACGGTCAACCTAACCATCCAACTGAAGAAGCTCGAAGGTGAAATCTTCAACAAGGTACATTCTGTTGCGGCTTTGAACCATGCCCCCGCACAGGAGAATAACACGAAAGTGCTGGCACCTTTGAGGGCACAGCTCGACGATTGGTTCTACTCCACCACAAAGCCGAAAATCCTCATGAAGTCAAGGCTACAGTTAACAACGGCGTACTACAACAGTTTGACGCTTCTATACCGCCCTTCATACCTCGTTCCAAGACCAGATGCAGAGATCATGACAAAGTTGTCCAAAGCGGTGTTGCAGAATCTCACATATTCGTACAACCTCACGCTTTCAAAGGCGCACTTCAGCGTCAATTGGCTGTCGCTGTTCCGGATCTTGATAATCTTCAAGACGTTGCTGAAATGTCTCCAAGATCAGTACATTGTCCTAGAAGAGAGTAAGACGGAGATCAATCTATGCGTGGAGATCTTGAACAATTATCAAAATGAGAATGAAGACTGGAACTTCATCAAGGACATTGTGCTAATATTCCAGAGGCTTTTAAAGCTTTCGTTCCAGATGGCTACCGAGGAGGATATCGCCAAAGAGGTTAGCTATGGCGTTTCAAAGCTCGAGCTCATCTTGAAGGACAACTCTGTTGGATGCCGGCTAGACGACAGACTTGAAGAGGAGTATGACTTATGAAATTTCGCATGTTGATAGCTTATGATGGATGTTGTAGAAGGTACTTTGAGACCCAGTAGAGTTCATTTTAGCCAACCTTTCCTGGGAGTAGCCAAATATCTCCCCAAGTAGGTACCGGGCACCCGGTACTGGACACAGCGCAACCGCAACCTACATAAACCCCGGGCTGCGTTTCCAAATAGCTCACGCACACACACGCAAGAACTAGACATCAGATGGCACAACCAAGTATCACACTCCATTGGTGAGTCCATTTCAGTGAGCTGGAAAAAAAAGGCTAACATTGCAGGCTCAACCAGTCACGGTCCCAGCGCATCGTTTGGCTCTTGGAAGAGCTGGGGCTCGAGTATGGCATCAAGGCATACCAACGTGTCAACAGCCGTGCACCTCCCGAGCTAAAGGAGGTCTCGCCACTGGGGAAGGCCCCAGTCCTGGAGGTCATATACGCTGATGGCAAGAGGAAGATTGTTGAAGAATCTGGCCATATCATCTCGTTTCTGATTAGAAACTTTGACAGTGACAAGAAGCTTGCACCGGAAAATGCCGACGACTTTGACGACGTGGAGTTCTATACCCACTGGTGTGAGGGTACTTTGCAACCCTTGCTGACTTTCCTTCTCGTTTTGCGCACCGCAGCCAACCGTTCGCCATTCTACGTCAAGAGGATTATCACTGCGTACAACGACAAAGTGTTTGAGTTCTACAACATTCCAGAGGTGGTGACCTCGCTGGACTACCTCGAGAGTAGACTCAATGGGGATTACGGATTTATCGTGGGGAACAAGTTGTCCGCAGCGGACATCATACTCAGTTTCCCCGTGGCTGAGATTTGTATCCTCGGTGACAGGGTCCCATTGGACAAGAGCAAGTATCCAAAGCTGCAGAGATGGGCCCAGGAGATCACTGCGAGACCAGCATACAAGGCTGCTGCTGACAAGACTGCTGCGTATGAGAAGAAGAATCACGTGACTAAATAATTGCATAATCCGATGACTAAGCGATGACGTAAGCTAAAATCTGCAAGAAAAATTCGTTGAAGGAAAAACTCGGAAAAGGAAAACACGAGAGAGCACTCGAAAACAACAGACAGAGAGCGCGTTTCTTTGAAATCCCAAAGAGGTGCCCCACCGCATTTCCACATATCGCGCCGTTTAATCTCATTCTCGTTGGATTGCGAGAGCCAAAGAGACACGAGCTTCCTGGAGACAACAGCACCTGCTTCTGCCTTTTTTTTTGTTTGCCTTCAAAGCTGAACGAATTGCAGTTCACGTTTGGAAAGCTCAAACAGCCCGATCGAGATCTGATACACGCAGCTCCAACTTGCGAAAAGGAAATCACGCACCAAACGGACTATACTGTCGGTGATAGAGATAGGTCGTCAGCTGGGAGAAGAGTCTATTCACTGGCTACGAAATTCAAGGGGTAATTGCAAATGTCGACAACACCGGCGCCCGTGGAGATTGACAAGATCAGCAGCACTTCATCACTGGTGATCCCACGTGTGAAAACGAATCATGAGCTGCACCTTCTGCTACAGAGACTGCAGAATCTTACAGACCCTCGTTATCCTTCAGATGAACAGACAGCAATCGAGCGTGAGTTGAAAGATGTGAGTAATCGCCAGATTGCGTTCAAAGACAAAAGATCAAGGCTGAAGAAGATTCAGGACAAGCGTAAGAGATCCTACGATACAGAGATTTTGAAAGATCAGCTTGTCGCATTCCAACTCCTCTCGAGAAATCTGGACGTTCCAGAGTCTGTCCAGCAAAGACTGGGCTTTGATGCTGACGTTTCGGTCGAAGTGGAGCCCGCAGAGGAGATTAAGCCAATCCATACATCACTGGACTTCACGAAAAGACTCACAGATCTGGGCATCAAGGATAGATTCACCAATCACCTACCAGACCCTTCCGCCACTGTGGTGGCCAGTGAAGAGAACGAAAAGATCATAACAACCAAGATTGATCAAAGATTGAGAGAGCTGGAGGCGCTTCCTTCAAGCCTGGGTACGATCAAGGCCGACGATGTGGAGCTTGATGCAGTGGATGATTTATCGAGACATGCTGACGAGTTGAAAGTCCGTGCCCTCGTGGAGTTGAAGTCCTTGAGACTGCTTTCAAAGCAGAAATCACTAAGGCAAACGTTCTTGTTCAACCTCGGTGCCAAAGCCCACACAACGGTGGACTATTTGATAGAGCACCCTATCACGGCTGCTGCCCAGAGATCTCTTCAGGTGAAGCAGAAAGTTATCGTCAAGCAAACTGCAACGCTTGTCGAGGAGCTTGAAAGACAGCAAAAGCTCGAAAAGCAAAAACTTGTACATGCTCAACACTTGCAGAAAGTGCACAAGATTCTGGAACATGCCAACGATGTGCTGGAAGATAGACAGGATCGTGCCTTGAAGAGATTCCAACTGGCCAAATCCATTGCTCAGTTGCACACACAGATAGAGAAGGATGAAGGTAGAAAACTAGAAAAAACGGCAAGACAACGTTTGCAAGCCTTGAAGGCCAACGATGAAGAGGCCTATCTGAGATTGCTTGACCAGACAAAGGATACCAGAATCACCCACTTGTTGAAACAGACAAACTCCTTTTTGGATTCTTTGGCCCGTGCAGTGGAAACACAACAGACCGAGGCTAAGCTGGCCAATGGCGAGACCATTGAGATCACTGAAGAGGACAGAGAAAACATTGATTACTACGAAGTAGCGCATAAGATCAAAGAGGAGGTTGTCAAACAACCTTCTAATCTGATTGGCGGTACTTTGAAGGAATACCAACTCAAAGGTTTGGAATGGATGGTGTCCTTATACAATAACCATTTGAATGGTATTTTGGCCGATGAGATGGGATTGGGTAAGACTATTCAAACTTTGTCGCTGATCACTTATCTCGTTGAGAATAAGAGGCTTAGTGGACCATTCCTGGTCATTGTCCCACTGTCTACCATAACCAATTGGACGCTTGAGTTTGAGAAATGGGCACCATCGCTCAAGACGATCATCTACAAGGGAACGCCCAATCAGCGTAAAAATATGAGTTATGACGTGAGAACTGGTAATTTCAACGTGCTGTTGACAACATTTGAGTACATCATCAAGGACCGTCCTGTGTTGAGTAAGCTGAAATGGGTGCACATGATTATTGATGAAGGTCATCGTATGAAGAATGCCCAGTCCAAACTGTCCAGTACTCTGAGTCAGTATTACCACACCAAGAACCGTTTGATTCTGACTGGTACGCCATTGCAGAACAACCTTCCAGAGTTATGGGCATTGTTGAACTTTGTCCTTCCAAAAGTTTTCAACTCTCAAAAGACCTTTGATGAATGGTTTAACACTCCATTTGACAACGCTGGTGGCCAAGAAAAAATTGAGCTTTCCGAAGAAGAGACTCTGCTGGTGATCAGAAGATTGCACAAGGTTTTAAGACCATTCCTGTTGCGTCGTTTGAAGAAAGAAGTGGAGAAAGATCTTCCAGATAAGGTTGAAACCGTTATCAAGTGTAAACTTTCTGGATTGCAAATGGTTCTGTACCAACAGATGCTGCGGCATAACGCGCTGTTCATTGGTGCTGGAGCACAAGGTGCCACCAAGTCAGGCATCAAGGGTCTGAACAACAAGATCATGCAGTTAAGAAAGATCTGTAACCATCCATACGTCTTTGAGGAGGTTGAAAACGTGATCAATCCATCCAGAGCCACAACCGATATGCTGTGGAGATGCAGCGGTAAGTTTGAGATCTTGGATCGTATTCTTCCGAAATTCAAAGCCACTGGCCATAGAGTGTTGATCTTTTTCCAAATGACACAGGTGATGGACATCATGGAAGATTTCCTGAGATTCAGAGACATGAAATACTTGAGGCTCGATGGATCTACAAAGGCAGATGATCGTACTGATATGTTGAAAGTATTCAACAAGCCAGACTCTGAGTACTTTGCCTTCTTGCTCTCCACCAGAGCCGGTGGTTTGGGATTAAATTTGCAATCTGCAGACACTGTGATCATCTTTGATTCCGATTGGAATCCTCACCAAGATTTACAAGCACAGGATAGAGCTCATAGAATTGGCCAGAAGAATGAAGTGAGAATCCTTAGACTTGTCACTTCCGATACAGTTGAGGAGGTGATCCTGGAGCGAGCCTTGCAAAAACTTGAGATTGACGGTAAGGTTATCCAGGCTGGTAAGTTTGACAACAAGTCCACTGCAGAGGAACAAGAGGCTTATCTGAAGCGACTGCTGGAGAATGAAGGTCGTAAGGACGAGGAGGAAAAAGGCGAGCTTGATGATGACGAACTGAACGACATTCTCGCCAGGCACGACAATGAGGTGGAGGTGTTTAACCAAATTGATCTTGAACGGTCCACCGGAGACAAGATCCAGAGCAGAAAGCCTGATGGTTACAAGGAGAGACTTCTAACAGAGGGCGAATTGCCAAGCATTTTCATGGAGGATATTGAGGAGCATTTAGTCCAAAAAACCGCAGAGTTGGGTCGTACCCGTGAGAAGAAGCGCGTGTTCTACGACGATGGGTTGACTGAGGAGCAGTGGCTGATGGCTATGGACAATGACGACGATTCGGTCGAGGCTGCCATTGTGCGCAAGAGAGCTGCGAGGGACCGTCGTAGTGGACGGGCCGAGTCTGCTGGAGCCATCAATGGTGGTTCTAGAAGCTCAAGGTCTAGCGGGAAGCACGTCAACGGAGAGGAGGACGAGGACGACAGTGGAATCTCTGACGAGAGCCAGGTTGAGTTGGACGATGCCGTCGATGAAGAAGAAGAAGAAGAAGAAGAAGAGGAGGAGGAGGAGGTTGTCGTTGCCATCAAAAAGGCCAAGGTTGATGCTCCGCAGTGGAAGCGAAAGTCATTGGAGCTGTTGGATGAGCTACAGGCGATGACCGACGATGACGATGGTCATCTTCTGAGTGAGTACTTCATCTCGCTGCCATCCAGAAAGCTTTACCCGGATTATTACAAGGTGATTTCCAAGCCTACGGCGATGACTGGGATCCGTATGGGCTTGAAGACCGGTAAGGTGCGCTCGTTTGACCAGTTCAAGGAATCGCTGTTGAAGATTTACTCGAATGCGAAGTTTTACAACGAGGAAGGGTCCAGTGTTTATACTGATGCTGTGAAGCTGGAGGAGTACTGTGCGGGGAGGTTTGCTGAGATTGAGAAGCTGCCATAGGTGTATTATATGTTACGGTGAAGCGGGTTTTTTGTAGGAGTTTCCCCGGGGTTTCGATTGCTGGATGGGATTCACCGGATTGTGACAAAAACCAAAAAACAGGCCTCGAGCCCACACTCTCATAGACACACTCTCACAACACGGAGAATTACATCACACCGACACCCGCAGCAGGGACACGAATGGAGGGAAGAGAGGACTGTGGGCTTGTGACGCCTGCGTACTCCTCGTCGCCAGTGCCGAGTGAGGGCTCGTCGCAAACTTTGGCTTCGGGTTCGCGATGGCGCGCTGCGGACAAGCTGGGCAGATTCACGAGGTACTTGCAGTTCATTAACGTTCACTCCGTGCCCATGACCGCTGCAGATGAGGATTCAGAGGACTCGGATCTTTTCTATGACGAGACTGTGATGTCCAAAAGACGACAGATGAGGTATATCCAGAGGCCCTTTGCGTTTCGTGCCAGAGAGGAGGTTGAGCTTGCGCAAGGTGCCAAAGCAGCTTATGAGTTTTATGACATTCATAGATGCCAAGAGCTGCTTGAATTGGATGAGACAGTGGGGCTTGCCTCGATGTATGACGATTCTCTTCGGTTGAGATTCAGCGATGAGTTGCACTTACCGGGGTTCTCTGATAGTATGAAGTACAAGGGAAATCTTACCGGGTGTTTTGGACCCTGGACCTTCATGGGAGTATCTTCTCGACTTTTGGTACTTCATCACGATCAGCCATGGCTTGACGTTGAACTGAGACCGGCGATGACTCTGAGAGTGCATAGAGACAATGCGGCTTGTCCATACTTGCCGCATGCGATGAATTATATCAAAGTTTCCAGGCTTGCAGAGAGAGATGTTCTCATCTGTTGTTTTGATGACGGCAGGGTACTACTCTTTGATGTGCTGGAGAGCTTGAGCACAAAGTTTGCGCTATGCATGGCTGAGATCATGATGAAGTCGTCCGTGTGGGGCGCGGACTCTCAGGGGGACATCCTTGTTATTTCTGACAACTCGAGGAGAGTGACATTGTTCTACTTTGATGGGTGTATTCATGGTGGTCAGTCGTTGGAGCTCATGCATAACATTCCTAGTGTTTCCATTGTGAGAGTGAATCCGGAGCAAACGACGGTTGCATGCATCTCAGTGTCTGGTGAGGTGGTGTTGCTCGAGTTTTCAATTGACAAGGTATTCCATGAAGGGCATGGCCCATTGGTGCATAGCATGGTGGAACCGTATGATGATCCACATGTTGCCGTAAGCTGCAAAGTGAGGCATCGTCTTCATTTGGAGGAGTCAGGATGGACTGTGAATGCCGTGCACGATTGCGATTTTCTCGAAGTGCACAATCCACTTTACCTTGGGGCGTCGCATGCGATCGATACTGATGATGTGTTGCAATGCTCCAAGATTCTTGGGATGGGACGCAACCATCTGAAGACATCGCATCTAGGCGGTGCGGCACGTTATTACACCGTGCATTCCGAGACATCGTATATGGACAAAAGTGAGAAAGAGGTAATGAGGCTGAACTCTGTGACAGACAAGTTCTCTCGGATCAAGAGGAGTTATTCCGAGGATGATGCTGTCGATGCACACAGAGGCGATGAGTTCCTCGTTGTGAGCACAGAGCAGAAAATGGCACTCTTCCGGACAGACCAGCTCGTTTGCAATGCGGACACGGCGGATCTTTTTGGGTTCGGCCTGATAGAGGAGCTGGACTTTTCCAACCGGCTGTCCATCGTGCATGTGCTACCGTGGATCAACGCCGTGGTGGCCGTGTCGCAAGCTGGGTTCCTGACTGTTTTCAGGCTCGTCAAACATAGGGGGCTTCATGCCCTGAGGGAGGAGCACGCATGGCCGCCAAATGCCAGCGAGAAGTTCGCGCCGTTTTGCATCGTTGGCGTGGGCATCAACCGTGCAGAGCGTGGGTGTGTGCTCTATGTGACGTATGCGAACGGAGCGGTGAGCCGTCTGGAGCTGAAGCTGGCCGACGATCTGCTCACGATGGCGCTGATCTAGCTGCCATTGAGCCTATTGATCCCATTGAGCCCATCGACCCCACTGGATCATCGTCACCATCATCGACATCTTGTCCTCTTTCTTTTACCCCAGACGATGCCCTGCACATTTCCCCGCGCGCTGATTGGCTGGGCGCGCTCCTCCGAACTTCGGCCTTTCGCCGCTGCTCGGGCCCGCGACGTCTGCGCGTCGCTGCACCCGCCGCCAGCCAATGAGAACGCGCCAAAGTCAGCTGACGGATGTGGCCGGTGTGCGGGTGTTTACTAGACACGGGCGCTACGAGGCAGGGGAAGACCCGGTGGTGATGGCAATATCCGCTGTGTGTGTGCACTGATGCCCTCCACGCTGTCCACGCTGTCCACGCTGTCCGCCGGCGCCTGCCTACGCCGCTCAGCCCGCCGCTCAGCCCGCCGCTCAGCCCGCCGTTCAGCCCGCCGTTTGTGCTCATCTCGCGCAAGCGCCGAATGACCCTGGCGATGTGCGGCGCTTACCGCGCAGGCGGGCAGTTTCTTATATCAGCGTCAACAATTTCCTTTAATCCACTGCCCCCTCTCCCTTCTTCCTCTTCTGCTTCTCTTCCTTCATCGACAATGTTGGCTGCTCGCAACTGCCTGAAAGTGAGTGCTGGTCCTGCTGCCTGTGCCTTTACCCTTCATTGACTAACACCGCCACCTTCAGAGCTCAAGAACCGCCCGTGGCTTTGCTACGGTCTCTGAAATCACCAGAGACTCCAAGGTTGGCCAGAACTTGCTTGAGGACCACTCCTTCATTGCCTACAAGAAGCACCTAGAGAATGTGGAGATCGTCAAGCAGCGTCTCGGCAGACCGTTGACCTACGCCGAGAAGATCCTCTACGGCCACTTGGATGACCCTCACGGACAGGAGATTGAGCGTGGTGTCTCCTACCTCAAGCTCAGACCGGACAGAGTCGCCTGTCAGGATGCCACTGCCCAGATGGCCATCCTGCAGTTCATGTCTGCCGGCCTCCCACAGGTTGCAACCCCAACCACCGTGCACTGTGACCATTTGATCCAGGCCCAGATCGGAGGCGCTAAGGACTTGGCCCGTGCCAACTCCCTCAACAAGGAAGTTTACGACTTTTTGGCTTCAGCCACTGCCAAGTACAACATTGGTTTCTGGAAGCCAGGTTCCGGAATCATCCACCAGATTGTGCTCGAGAACTACGCCTTCCCAGGTGCCCTCATCATTGGTACCGACTCTCACACTCCAAACGCTGGTGGTTTGGGTCAATTGGCCATCGGTGTCGGTGGTGCTGACGCTGTCGACGTGATGGCTGACTTGGCCTGGGAGTTGAAGGCCCCAAAGATCTTGGGTGTTAAGCTCACGGGTAAGCTCAGCGGCTGGGCCTCTCCAAAGGATATCATCCTCAAGCTCGCTGGAATCACCACCGTCAAGGGCGGTACTGGTAAGATTGTTGAGTACTACGGTGACGGTATCGACACAGTGTCCTGTACCGGTATGGGTACCATCTGTAACATGGGTGCCGAGATTGGTGCCACCACATCGGTGTTCCCATTCAACAAGTCAATGGTTGACTACTTGAACGCCACTGGCCGTAACAAGATTGCCGAGTTTGCCACTCTGTACAAGAAGGACTTTTTGTCTGCCGACGAGGGTGCCGAGTACGACGAGGTTATCGAGATTGACCTCAACACCTTGGAGCCACACATTAACGGTCCATTCACCCCAGATTTGGCCACCCCAATCTCCAAGATCAAGGAGGTTGCCGTCGAGAACGACTGGCCATTGGAGGTTAAGGTTGGTTTGATTGGTTCCTGTACCAACTCCTCCTACGAGGACATGTCCAGATCCGCTTCCATCATCAAGGATGCCGCAGAGCACGGTCTCAAGTCCAAGTCTCTCTACACCGTCACCCCAGGTTCCGAGCAGATCAGAGCCACCATTGCCCGTGACGGTCAGCTCGCCACTTTTGAGGAGTTTGGCGGTGTCGTGCTGGCCAACGCCTGTGGTCCATGTATCGGCCAGTGGGACAGACAGGACATCAAGAAGGGTGACAAGAACACCATTGTGTCTTCCTACAACAGAAACTTCACCTCCAGAAACGATGGTAACCCACAGACCCATGCGTTTGTTGCCTCTCCAGAGTTGGTCACCGCCTATGCCATTGCCGGTGACTTGAGATTCAACCCAATCACCGACACCCTTATCGGTGCCAACGGTAAGGAGTTTAAGCTTAAGGCTCCAACCGGAGATGGTCTCCCAGTCCGTGGTTACGACCCAGGTGAGGACACCTACCAGGCCCCACCAGCTGACCGCTCATCGGTCACTGTGCAGATCGCCCCAGAGTCTGACCGTTTGCAGAAGTTGACCCCATTCGAAGCCTGGAACGGCGAGGATGCCTTCAACTTGCCAATCTTGATCAAGTCTCTTGGTAAGACCACCACTGACCACATCTCCATGGCCGGGCCATGGTTGAAGTACAGAGGTCACTTGGAGAACATTTCTAACAACTACATGATTGGTGCCATCAACGCTGAGAACGGCAAGGCCAACACCGTCAAGAACGTGTACACTGGTGAGTACTCTGGTGTTCCAGACACTGCCAGAGCTTACAGAGATGCTGGTATCAAGTGGGTTGTCATTGGAGGCGAGAACTTTGGTGAAGGTTCTTCCCGTGAGCATGCTGCCTTGGAGCCACGTTTCCTCGGTGGATTTGCCATCATCACCAAGTCCTTTGCCCGTATCCACGAGACCAACTTGAAGAAGCAAGGTCTCTTGCCATTGAACTTTGTTGACCTTGCCGCATACGACAAGATCAACCCAGAGGACACCGTTGACATCTTGGGATTGACCGAGTTGACTCCAGGTAAGAACGTGACGTTGAGAGTGCATCCAAAGGGTGGTGAGCCATGGGAGACCCCATTGTCCCACACATACAACTCTGAGCAAATTGAATGGTTCAAGTACGGTTCTGCCTTGAACAAGATGTCTTCCAAGTAAAGATCCTTTAATTCGAGGGTTTCTATGCATTCGGGGTCGTCCGACGAGTGATATATGTATTTATTGATATTCATTAAGTAGGTGTTTGATTTATTGTACGTCGTCTGTAGGTAGCTTGTGAGGTTTCAACTTTCAGTTCTGTTTTGAAGCTGAAGACAATCAGGATAACAACAAGCGTTCGAATGAAACTTTGCGGCTTGACACTCCTGGATGCATCGCAGAGCTCTGAGGGGAAGGTTCTTCGGGTGAGTCCCTCACCGGCAAGCTATCTTTTTATCAGTAGGGTCCACTAACGAATGGGTCACAGCTCCTCTTTGGAAGCATTGATCCAGCGACGTCATGCCTCATTATAGACAGTGGAACCCTGCCGACACCCATAGAGCTGTTAGTCTCCGTTGTGCCGCACGAACAAATCGAACGGGTGCACTTCTCCCAATGCTTCGACCTTGAAGGTGTGTATCAGGCCGTTGCCGAGAAGTTCGAAGCCAGCCTGGTGATGATTATCAACCTGAGGCAATGTCTAGATAGAGACAAAGTGCAGGACTTCAACGGGTCCCACAAACAGCTGAACGATATACTGATGATGTGCCGGAGACTTCACGCGTCTCAAGGACTGGATGTTGTTCTGGTGGAGTCTGAAGGGGGAACCCCAAGCGTGCTGGAGTACTACGCTGACGAGATGATTGTGGTGAAGGGAGACAAGCGTGCTTAATGATCGCTGAAGACATGAACTCATGATGATGATAAACTAATGAACTGATGAACTGATGGCATCGTGTAGAGTTCCTTACAGGCTTTCCTTCATTCTGGTGGGTATTATGGGTGTAGTCTTAGGGCTTGTACTGTCACGTGATATACATAAGGGCACACACTGACCAGGCACAATGTAATGTCCAGGTGTTTCGCCGTTTTAGCGGTTTCCCTTTTCTCCAACTGTCGCCAGACAGGCGGGCCCTGCGCGTGCGAGAACCAGAAACGCCAGCCCAGCGGCGCGCGCGTCCGCCCAGTGACACGCCCACACCGCGGCAAAACAGCAGTCCCGAGACGCCCCGCGCACCAGAAATTTGCATCGCAGGCCTCCTGGGTAAAAATTGAAATCTTTCAACACTCAACTAACGCACGCATAAACAACCACATATCCATAATGAACTCCTACGAGCCAGTTGTCGTTGTTGACGGTAGGTGGATACGAAAGAGACAGAGGAAGCAAAGTGTGCATGGGGGGAAAGCAGACGTACCAAGGGGGGGGGAAGCAAACCGCAGAGTCAAGATCGTTGAAGGAATTTTCAAGATGTATGATCAGGTTGCATCAAGAGGACCCATTACACGATGAAAGCATATGCTACAGCTCTGTTTGAGAGACCTTAGGATTATTAACAGCTTGATCCTGTTGGAATACGCCATACCCACGCATACACACTCCTCTTCATAAGCAGTGAAGAAATTAATACTAACATCGCCACAGGTAAGGGTCACCTTTTGGGTCGTCTCGCCTCCATTGTTGCCAAGCAGTTGTTGGAGGGTCAGAAGGTTGTCATCGTCCGTTGTGAAGCCCTCAACGTTTCCGGTGAGCTTTTCAGAACCAAGTTGAAATACCATGACTACTTGAGAAAGGGTACCCGTTTCAACAAGACCAGAGGTCCATTCCACTTCAGAGCCCCATCCCGTATCTTCTACAAGGCCCTCCGTGGTATGATTGCCCACAAGACTGCCCGTGGTAAGGCTGCTCTTGAGAGACTCAAAGTCTTCGAGGGTGTCCCACCACCATACGACAAGAAGAAGAAGGTTGTCGTCCCACAGGCCCTTAGAGTCCTCAGATTGAAGCCAGGCAGAAAGTACACCACCCTCGGTGACCTTTCCGCCTCTGTCGGCTGGAAGTACAACGATGTTGTTTCCAAGTTGGAGGAGAAGCGTAAGGTTAGAGCTGCTGAGTACTACGCTAAGAAGAAGGCTGCTTCCAAGAAGCTCGAGTCTGCTAAGGCTTCCCAGGCCGACTCCAAGGTCTCCCAGGAGTTGGCTACCCTTGGTTACTAAGTTGAAAACGAATATAGGCTAGTTTGAATGTTTATATGTAATTGTAAACTGTGTAGGTGATGATTCTGACTTGCTGTAGTAGATGGTATATGATCTTAACGCCCCCTCTTCTATCGCGTACATCACTCTGATTCTACAAGGACGTGAAATCACCATCTTTCAATTACGTCAAGAGGAGTAATCCAGTACTCCCTCCTTTTGAAGCATGCGAGATACCATGTTCAACGATAATATGTACATCACTTCTTGAAACCCTTTGCCAAGTCAACATTACGAAGATCTCCAGAGTCATTGCCGCCTTTAGATCTTGTGTTGAGAGGGGATTCTGGCACGTATCCATTCTTTGTTGGAGATGTGCCGTCTCTGCCTTGACCAGGCTGCAAGGGAGTACTAAACTGCACAAAGTTCCATAGAGCTGGTGATGATTGCAAGTTTGCATTACCATGTTCAGCTGAGTCCTTTTTCCGAGCACCGCGTTCAGGTGTGTAAGCCTCGACGGCAGAGATGGCAAATGGTTTCGTTGGCGATGTAATCGTACGGTAATCACCATCTGGTTGTGCCCTTGGACGCGTGCCATTCTCCTGCACTTGGTATCCTTTCAACAATTTGGATTCACCTTTTATCGGCGAGGACAGTTGCGTTCCAGGCTCATCACGAGTTGATGGCTTGATCTCAGTACGATCCGTTGATGTGCTCTTTGGCCGTATCGTCTGTGATGAGGAATCGAGGTTGAGTTGCGACGAAGTGGGTTGAGTCGTTGATGAAGCTGGTGGGTTCAACTTTTGCTGCACTGCGGCAGATGAATGAGAAAGAACTTGCTGTCGTTGTTGTTGTTGTTGTTGTTGCTGGGGTCTATTCTCTTGATGCTGCTGTGGCTGTTGTTGATGGGATGGCTGTGGAGGCGGTAATGCCTGTAGGTGAGGTGGTGGTGGTGGTGGTGGTGGTGCTTGCTGCTGGGAATACGGGGCAGGTGAGAACTGCGAGTTGCTCCCCATCGAAGAGTCCCTTGAATGGGTATACATCCCTTGTGGGTATAGCAGTGGAGCTCCTTGCTGTTGCTGTTGCTGTTGCTGTTGCTGCTGCTGCTGCAATGGAGGCAGTTGGTTCTGCGCATACATGTTGTTGTTCGCAAACTGAGGAAGTGGCGGTGGCGGTTGATATGCCCCATTGTACTGAGGGTTTCCGGCAGCAGCGGCCATAAATTGCAGTGCCTCGTGAGAGTTTGAATGCTGATGATGAGGCTGCATTTGTTGTGGTGCACCTTGTTGGTATCCTAATGGTGCTTGTCCGTTTGGATACTGCAGTGGGATTTTTCGTCTCACAGACTGTGATGCAGGGAGATCGTTATGAGAGATCAGATGTAGTTGCAGTTGTCTTGAGACGGATGAACCACGTCTTGCCTTTGAAAGAGAACCGCTTTGGAATTTCTTCATGAATTCATCTTTGTAAGAATCGCTTATTTGCCATTTCATACCCTTTCCCGGTTCGTTTGGTCTTCTTGGTACTTTTTCAAATGCCTTGTTGAGCGACAGGTTATGTCTAATGGAGTTCTGCCAACCGGACTTGGAGAAGCGATAGAATGCATAGTGATGGGCGATCCAATCGTAGATTTCTGAAAGGGAGAGGACACCTTCTGGATTGGACAAGATAGCCTGGGTGATCATGGTTGCGTATGAATACGGTGGTTTGATGTCACGGGCTTCATCTGTGGATAGGTCATTCTCCAAAGTAGATGATCCATGGTGATCCTTTGGGGAATCACCACTGTCAAACATCTGGAATGCCTTCATTGGGCCCGATACCGACGACACTTTGCCGATATGGTTGGTATAGGAGTTGTTTGCAGCCAATGCAGTCTTCTTAGATTTTGGAGGCGGGAGCTTCGGGGCCACTTGGTCCAAGATGCTCTTTGCCACGACCGGCTGGGCGTCTGGAAGGATGAACATCATCTGGGTGCCTCCGATGTCAACGACGGCACCCGAGTTCAGCGGAGTGGGCGTGGCGTTGGAGCCACAGGGCACCTTGGCGAGATCAACTTTGGCGCCATTGCGTCCACCCACATAGAGTTCCCAAGACCTGGATGTTAAGTTGTAGTTTATGCTGGCGTGGGACCGGCTGACAACTTTTGAAGGTCCCAAGTCGATGTTGATGGCTTCTTCAGCCTCCGGGTCCACAGTGTCGGTATTTCTGCCGATGCTCACATTCAAGGACTTTACGTAGTAAGTCCAGCTGCTTCCCGCTATCTTTGCATACGCCTGGACTTCTGTGGCAAGGTTTTTATCGTTGGCATAGGTTTCGGCAACGACGGTCTTCTGGTCGGGGCTGCTCAAGCTGGCGATGACAGCATTGACCAGGTCTGCGGGGTCATCGTACAAAGCGATCTGTTGTTTCTTGTTAGTAGCTGCTGTGTGAAAGGAAGAGAGAGAGAGAGAGAGAGAGAGAGAGAGAGTGCCCAAATGAAGGAGATCGAGTCAGCATCAGTCCAATTAGCAACTTCTGGCTCCTTTTTCCTCTTTGATCGTGGATGGAGTATCACACACAGCTCTCTTCTTGACGGGTGATCAACAAGCCGACAAGCCGTCAAAACAAAACACATACGTTTCCCCTCGAGTCATCTGCGGGTCTCTTTCTCGACCCATCAGACATGATTGGGGCCCTTTGCTGAGTCTTTGGTCTGTGGTCTGTTGGCTCCAGTCTTTGTCTGCTCCTGCTCAGGCCACACAGAGAAGTAACAGTACGCTGCAGAATGCTGCTCTCTCTGCTACTGCTTGCGTAGTGTTGGTGAAAACCCTGTTGCGCCCTTTGTTGACGTCTGTTTTCTGTTTGTTTTGGTTTTTTCCACAGGCGTAAACAAAGCCTGATTAGGTAAGCAGGAAAGAGTCACGTGACTCAGCCGTTTGAGCCAGTCGCTTGCGCCAAATTCGGGTCATAAATATATAATCCCCAGCAGTGTTGTGCGTGTGCCGGTTTCAGCCTCTCGCCATCGGAAGTTGTTCATCTGACAATCACATCAAACTCTGTTTGGGGATCTCCGGGAGGGTGTGATTTCACTAGCCATAGACACCGTACAACACATGTCGAGGGACTCGTCCCCAGGGCTGCATAAGCGTAAACGAGTTACAAGAGCGTGCGATGAGTGCCGCAAGAAGAAGGTCAAGTGCAACGGCCAGCAGCCGTGCATCCACTGCACCGTTTACTCCTACGACTGTACCTATGATCAGCCCACAAACAGAAGGAAAGCCGGGGCAGACCTGGTGGAGTCCAAGTTGAAGAGTGCGGAGCAGGTGTTGCGTCTGCTGCTGCCCACCATAGACGTATTTGACTCTGGCTTCAACGCCGATGTCTTTGAGGAAGCATACAACTCGTGCCGAGGACCGGATGGCAGCGTGAGGCTCGATGAAGTTGCCCAGCTGTACAAGAAGGAGGCATCAACTATTAAACAGGAAGCTGACGAGCCCAATGCATCGACAAGGCCGAAGCTGGAAACCTCCTTGTCCAGCGATGGGGTTTTGGCAAGGAAACATTCAAAGGCCACTGGTGATGGTTCGTATGAATCAAGGGATGGCCGTGAGATTAGGATCATCCTGCCACCAAAGAACGTTGCCCTGGAGCTCGTTACAAAGACATGGGCGTCGCCATGTGTGCTCTTTAGGTTCTACCACCGGCCATCGTTTATAAAAGACCTGGATGAGCTGTACGAGACCGATGCTGAAAACTACACCAACAAGCAGAACAAATTCCTTCCCCTGGCATATTCTGTCATGGCGGTTGGTGCACTGTTCAGCAAGAAGACTGGTGTTGATGACAAGTTTTTAGAAGATGAAGGGTACAGATACTTCATTGCAGCTAGGAAGCTGGTGGATATAACCGATGCCCGTGATTTGAACGCGATACAGACTATTGTGATGTTGATTCTATTCTTACAGTGCTCCGCCAAATTGACAACGTGCTATTCATACATTGGCGTTGCCCTGAGAGCTGCCCTCAAGGAAGGTTTCCATAGAAAGGCACAGAATGGGTTCAATCCAATCGAGGTGGAGACGAGAAAGAGGCTATTTTGGACCATCTACAAGATGGACATCTATGTCAATACGATCCTGGGTCTTCCAAGATCGATTTCCCCGGAGGACATTGAGCAAGAATTGCCCCTTGAGCTCGATGATGACAACATCACAGAGTTGGCATATTTGGAGCAAGAACCGGGGAAACTCAGCTCTTCAGCGATTGCCAACAGCCATACCAGACTGATTCTTGTGCTGAACAACATTGCCAAGAATCTGTATCCAATCATCAACGACCATAGGCTCACATCGCATGGGAAAGTGTCAGAGATGGAACTTGAGCTCAGAAGTTGGCTATCCCACTTACCGAAGGAGTTGATACCCGGGGTGGATCCACCGTTTCAATACTACAAGGCAAACCGACTGTTGCATCTTTCATTTCTGCATGTTCAGATCGTTCTGTACCGTCCTTTCATTCACTACATCTCGCCAAAGTACACGTCGCAGCAAAATGTCGATGCATTGTCAATACAGCGGGCGAAAAATTGTATTAGCGTTGCACGGACAGTGGTGAAATTGGCACAGGACATGATCAAGAAGAACATGCTGTCTGGTTCGTATTGGTTTTCGATCTATACGATCTTCTTCTCTGTGGCATGTTTGGTGTACTACGTGCATGAGGTGCCCTTTGATGAGTTCCATCCGGAGTATGCAGCAATTAGGGGCGATGCAGAGGCTGGTAAGGAGATCTTGACGCTTTTGAAAGACAGTTCGATGGCAGCGTCACGGATCTATATCATTTTGAACTCGTTATTTGAAAAGCTGAACAGAAAGACGCAGGTTCTTCATGAGCAGAGGCAAAATGAGAAACAGCGACGGATGCAACCTGGCAATGGGAATGTGTTTACCGGTGTGAATTACCAGCCGGGGATCCCCATGTCGCAGAACCTTACATCGACGGATGATGGCGGGCCCACACAACAAATGTCGACAAACCTCGGGTTTCTCAATGCTGATAACGGTGCGTACGAGGCGATCAAAGTGGAGGATGACTTTGACCACGTTGCCAACTTTGACAGCTTTATAAACCAACCGATCGACAGCGATGGTGTGAACAATGCGATGGGTTCGACTGGAGGCATGGATACAATGGAGGGGCAAGAACCCGGGTACATGCCCGGGATGATTGACCAGCTGGACATGCAGATATTTGGGCGATTCCTGCCACCGTACATGCTCAAGCGTCCCGATGGGACCATTGGCCCCGGTGCCAATGGAGGTGATCTCCCCACTGGGTTGCAGACGACGAACTTCCCCACGAGCCTGGAGGACTTGCCGATCAGTGGGCTAAGCGATGTTAAGGAGGTTGACGGTGGTGCTGATCCGTGGAGGGGCCTGGAGCAGCCCGATTTCAGCAGCTACATGGAGCCCTAGTTACGGAGAGTTAGAGTTCTTGCTGGAACTTGCTGGCCTTGGTTGCTGTTGTGCGCACGATGGTGATGCCATTGTGCTTCTGCGGAGAGTCTTCTTTTTTTTTTATCGTTCATGGGGGGCGGATCAGCAGGTGTTTGTGATGCTTGTGGACACACTGAGGACACAACAGAGGCATGACATAAAAGTGTTGCAAATACAGGGAGTTTTAACGACAAAATTGTACCTGTTGTGGGCGCTGCTTAGTTCCGTTTTTAGTGCGTGCGCCAACGGACCGAAACGAACTTCCCCCGAGAGCCAGAAAGAGAGCCAGAAAGAGAGAGCAACCATGTGGAACAGAGGTATAAAAGGCCGCAGGAGCAGCTGGATAAGCATCCGGTTGCGACCCACTTGGACACTCAGAACGAACATGCCTGACATCGTTGATCACGAACAAGAGCACGACCACGAGCATGACCAGTCCACGGTGACCTCGCCTACTGCACACCACGAGAAGCATCACGGCCAGGGAGCACTCGCAGACGGTACAAGGACGGACAAGTACATCTCTGGCGTGGGTGCCATCCCCTGGCTTACCTATGCAGTGCGTGCGCTGGAGTTTGTCTTTGCGGCAGTTGCACTGGGGCTCTCTGCAGCAGCTCTCCATCGCTTCAAGGGGGACAACCGCATGCGCTACGTGGTGTTTTGCGGTGCCTTTACCATCCTGTACCTCTTGATTGTGTTCCTGCTCGGTGCCATTGCACCACGGACGCTGATTGCCGGGCCCCTGCTGGTGATGGAGCTCATTCTGACCTGCTTGTGGCTCACTGCGTTCATCGCAGCAGTGGCTCGCTATGCCCCACTTTCGTGCTCTGACCTGTCCTCGTTGAACAATGGATCGAGCAGTGGGTGTCGCGAGGGAAAGGCCTCGAGCGCATTTGCAGCGGTGACCTTTTTGATGTTTGCCATTGGCTCGCTGCTGCTCTTTTGGGACGTTGTGAGACGGTTGGTCAATGCGAGACGCCAGAAGGCGCTCTTCACCGCTGGATCGCACGAGATGGAGCGTACGGGACTCGCCCTCTCACGTGGGTACAACCCGTATGCGACAACCACTGAGGAGCAGCACGTTGCCCGTGACGATGTCGAGAACTATGCCCAGGGACACCGTGCCACGGACAGTGGAGTCACCGCCGCGTACAACACCCAGAACACTGGTGTCAATGCCACTGGCTCTGGAGTTGGTACAGCAGCGCCTGTAGACCCTTTAGCCTCAGCGACCCGTCCAGGCCCTGGCGCAGGTGACGCTGTCTACACCACCGAAGCTCGGTACAGCGAGGCACAGGCTCCTGGAACCTCCACTGTTCCTGTGTACCACGAGGGACAGGGCGCTGCTGCTGCTCGTGAGGCGTACCAGAGGGCTTGATGTGTGTGTGTGTGTTTTTTAACCCATCGGTTTAATAATTGCTCTAGTTATCGAAAGAAAAATACTCATAAATCATTAAAACAATCTTTTCATTGGTGATAGTTCACGTTCTTGAACTCAATGTTCTTTGCATCGTTGCCCATGTCGTAGTTTGCCCGGAACCGGTTGTACGAGGCAACATCGTACTGCTGTGATGGCAGAGGATGTTGTTGTTGTTGCGGCTGATTTTGTTCATGTTGTAATTGCTCCGGTTGTTGTCGTTCCTGCTGCTGCTGCCGTTGCTCTGCCAGGACAGACTTCTTTCCTCGGCCCTTGATACCCCTGTTGGAGTTCTTGTACAAATTGGCAAAATAGTTCAATAGCTCACGTTCCTCACTTTTGATGTTTTGGTCCTCTGGATCAAGCTCTGCCAACTTCTTTGTCAACTCGTTAAGCGTGTCTAGATGGAACCTATTCTGATGCGCCTTGAGGTTGCCCAGCTGCGTGAAGGCCTTGTTGCAATCGTTCAATTGACACTTGAAAGGTTTCAGGTTCTCATGGGTAAGCTTATGTGCAGCCAAATTACCCTTCCGACTGAATTGGCGACCACAAGTCTCACATATGTATGGTTTCTCTCCAGTGTGTAACCGTTCATGCGTCCTTAGGTTCCCACCTTGGGTGAATCGTTTCCCGCAAAAGCCACACACAAAGGGCTTCAATCCAATATGCGAACGAACATGCACCTCTAAATGCGTGGACTGGGTAAAAGTCTTGTGACAATACGAACACTCATGATGTTTCGGTGCCTTCGTCTTCGGCTTTTCAATACCTCCAACGAGCTCCGCTTGCAATGGGAGCACACCGTTACCAACGTCCAAGATCGATCCATCGCTGGCTCGAGGGATTTGATCATGGATCCCCTTTTTCCTCGCCTGGATCACAAGCATCAACTGGTCAACTTTGGTAGCACCCAACAAGGGGCGACCATCTTCGGTGGATGCTTGCTCTGAAAATTTCGCTGAATCGTCATATGAGTCTCCAGCATGGTGCCCTTGCTTCGTCGAGTACGATTGAATCGCGTTGGGTCTTTTGGTATCAGGGCCAGGTGACAATTGCACAGATTCCCTATCCAGGGGTGAAACGTGATATTCATGCTCCCGTGGAAATGGCCGTGAGGGGATCCTCTGGTCCTGCGGTGGATCCATCCTGGTGCGGTACTGTGGATTGTAGTCAAACGGTGATGGCTGCTGCCCCTGTGGTTGTCTCAGTTTTGAAGGCATCTCAGGTATGACTTTCACCCCCTGTGCCCTGGCCACATCCGGTTCAGAGCGTGCCTCGCGTTTACCCCTGCTGTTATCCAATGGGAGGTCTTCATCGTTCAACCCTTTGATTGAATCCCTCTTGGCGAAAAGGTCAAAGTCGGACCCATCACCAACGTTCAGGAAACTCGGCTGTCTCATGTTTCGGACAGAGTCCCTCTTGGCAAACAGATCAAAGTCCGTTGCCTCTGCGAATGAAGTACCACTTGGGAACGCAACGGAACCCTTTTTGGAGAAAGATGGCATCTTGAGCTTGACGTTTGGGTTGAAGGGCTCCAGCTGTTCCGACGGCCGCCTCATCGTGCTGTATGCAGCGTTGTAGTCGCCCTGCACAGGAAACGGCTGCTGCTGCTGCTGCTGCTGGGGAACAGACAACGGTCCACTCACCGGTTGTTGTTGTTGTTGTTGTTGTTGTTGTTGTTGTTGTTGTTGCTGCTGCTGCTGCTGCTGCTGCTGTTGCTGCGGTAAGAACATGCTTAGACCTCTGCCATTGGCATCGAACGACTGGCCTTGATCCTGCCCGGCACCGTACGATAAAAAGTTGCTCATGCTTGAGCTTGAATCCGTGGAGAATCTGCTCCCAATGCCCGGGCCTCCGAGGTTGGTGTAGAACGAAAGGGAGTCCTGCCTCGCCATGCGTGGTATCGAATCCTCGCGGGCTCTTGTCAATGGGACACTGTTGGAGACGTTACCACCACCGTTAGCAGCACCGGCCCCTGTTGCTGTCGCGTTTGGATTGGCCATTTCGTACAATGGCGAATCGAATGTGTGAGGACTGTTCTTCTTGTCTTCGTTGTGATCCAGTTCCATCTCCTGTCGGTGGAGGATGTTGTTTCTGACTGATGGATCGTCACGAGGAGAGGCTGTTGTTGTTGTTGTTGTTGATCAGTGGCGATCTGCGGAGAGTCCAGCTCGCGTGTTTGTCTTCTTGGGCGAGAACGCGGGAGATCACAGTAAACAGCACCCGGGTGTCGTCGTTTGTTCGTGCGGGCTTTCCTAGCAGATCTTGGAATGGTCCTGTCAACGCCTCAAAAAGGGTGGAGGTTTCTTTTAGCTGGTGATGGCTTCAGCTCTTTGGCCGGCAGCAAACGAGCGGAGGGGGGGAACAAGGGTCACGTGAGTGATTAGGTAGACAGTCACGTGATTGAATAATTAGGTAAACAGTCACGTGATTAGAGAAGGTGTCTAATACAAGATGTTTATGCAACAAAGACCATAAGAGAGGCATCCCAGTCATGCGACAATCGCCCAGAACTTCTCCCATAGGTTCTTTGGCTCGTCGTCCTCCCAAACAATAGCATCGATCTCACGTCTGTCCGTGTCGATGTCCACCTCATCGATGGGAACCATCAGACGGCCACGGAACCACACAAACTGGAAGAAGATGTACAGCACGACGAACAGGATCACAGAGATATACGCGACGAAAAAGTTCTCGACATGGAACCCGCCAACGAAAGAGTCGTACCCGTTGATGATGATGATCACCGTGAGGAAGAATGCAGCGTAGTACGCGGCCCATGGCATGAAGTGCGCCTTGAAAGGCAGGTCATCGCGGGACATGCCACGGTGCTTCAAAACTTCCATGAATCTGATGTGTGCCAAGGAGATGAACAACCAGGCAAACAACCCTGCAACGGCGGTGATGTTCAGTAGCCAATTGAAGACCGTGTTTGCCCCGCTGGAGACAACCATAAATCCCAAGAACCCAAACGAGGCGGAGAAGAGGACACCAACGTATGGGACACCGCCCTTTGTGGTATACGCAAACCATTTTGGAGCCAGTTTGGTCTGTGCCAATCCGTACAGGATTCTCGAGGAGACGTAAACGTTAGAATTACCAGCAGAGATGATCGTGGTGAGGATCACAGCGTTAAAGATATCCGGAAGCACAGGCGTGCCACAGTTGATGATGGCGATGATGAATGGTGAAGATGCTGCATAGGACGAATCGCTGTCCAACTTTGGATCGTTGTATGGGACAAGCAACCCGACAAAGAACAAGGAGACGATGTAAAAGATCAAGATTCTAAAGAAAACGGTGTTGATGGCCCTTGGCACGGTTTTCCGTGGGTTCTTGGACTCACCCGCGGTGACACCGGTCAGCTCTGTGCCCTGGTACGTGAACGCGGCATTGATCAAAGAGCTCACCCAACCAAGAAACTTACCCTTTGCCGTCCCTGCAAAGAGATACCCGGGACCCCAAGCGCCTGGATTTCTCCAGTATCTGAATCCAATCGGGCCAGTGACACCGGCACCACAAACCATGATGAATGCATATAAGATGAATCCAACAATGGCGAGAACTTTGATAAATGCAACCCAAAACTCCACTTCGCCATAGTACTTCACCGGAAAGAGGTTACCAGCGGTTAAGATGACCCAGAAGATGCCGATCCATGCTGCAAGCGGTACCTTAAAAGTCCAGTATTCAACAATCTGTCCAACGACACTCAACTCAAGTGCAAAAGTGATGGCCCAGGAGAACCAATAGAGATAGCCAGATGTGACACCAAGGGCTGGGGAGCAGAAGCGCGCGGTGAAGACAGTGAAAGAAGAGGTCACGGGGATAAAAGTAGCCATCTCACCGAGGGACTGCGTGACAGAATACGCGAGCGAGGCCATAAAGAGATACGCAATGAGGGCATTCACAGGGCCTGCGATGCTCAACGGCGTGGACATTCCGATGAACAGACCGGTGCCAATGGTGCCACCAAGGGCAATCATGGTGATATGACGAGGCTTCAAGGCACGCTTCACCTCTGCGTCTTGGACTTGTCCCACGGTCTCCGGGTCCTGGTCCAGATCCCACTGGTCATCTTCGCCCGTGGTGGACAGGGCGGTCCTGCCCTTCGGATCGAACTCTAGGTCCTTGAGCTCTGTGGACATACGGTGTTTTGTTCCCAGAGTGGAGTTGTTTTGGCTGTTTTGGCTGCTTTTTGATGTTTCATTCCACGAGAAGGACATAATAAACCCCCGCATGTACCGAATGAGATTTGGGGCTTATCACCGCGCATCTGTGGAGTCTGGTCAGAGATGCGGGCGAGAGAGGCTGCTAACAATGCTTTTGCCCCTGCAGCAGCCTGGAGCCCTGAATCCAGGAGCGCCCTGCAGCATTCTCCGGGAAGCTGGTGGGCCATGCGACAGATAGGGAAACCCGGCTCGTGGGCGTCTGATATCCCTATTATCCCATCACCCAATGCAGCACACGGATCAACTTTTGGCAACGGCAACCGAGGACATCTAAACCCTGACATCTGAACACCCAAACACCACTTTGGAAACCGACAATCACATAAGCAATTACATAATCACAACGCACACAAGCGGTACGGGCACCTGGGAATAGCGGCCAGTAAAAAAAAATTCAGCTGGTGGGTGGGACACAAATCTGGCGATGAGCTGGGAGGAGCTTTCGATCGCAGGTGCAAAGCAAAAGACCGGAACATGTCCCTCGAAGAGCCAGTGCAGGATGTCGATGTGTCGATGCAGGATGGCGACGTCTCTGATGATGCCGATGGCCAGGAACTGCTGGACACGGAGAAGGTGAACATTGTAAGTGCTTACCCAAGAATGAAGTGGTGAAGGTTCCAGACAACTAACAGAGACCACAGCTCCCGGGTGCCACTGAGGATGGCACTGCTGCTTCCTTCCAGATCACCGAGGAGGACCACACGTTGGGCAATGCCCTGAGATACATAATAATGAAAAAGTGAGTGAAGACCCTCCCTTCTTCATCGTGAAGAATCACCAATTACCACTGGACCTTTTATTAACATATTTCCAGCCCGGACGTTGAGTTCTGTGGGTACTCCATCCCACATCCATCGGAGACGAAGTTGAACATCCGTATCCAGACATATGGCTCCACAACGGCAGTCGAGGCCCTCCAGAAGGGCCTGGCTGACCTCTCTGAGCTCTGCTCACACATCGAGGATACCTTCTCGGAAAAGATTGGTGCTGGTGGCTTTAGCACGGAAGAACCTTGAAAGATTGTCAGTTTTTTTTTCCCACCCCGTCGTTGTACCATAGAGTTTATGTATTGATCGGATTGCATATATACCGTCATACTTTGTAGTTTTGTAGAGATGCCACTTGGAAAGTACAGAAATGGACCCAGAGTGTATAGCACAATGGGACTAGGTCAGGATCTTATCACAGCCAAGCTTATCCTGCTCCCCCACCCCATGCTGTAATACTCCGCGATTGATACCTGCAAATTTCTCTCCCACCGTCAAACAACCATCAGCTGGACCCAACCCTAGCATGTCCTCTAGAACGCTGAAGGAGATCCTGGATTCCGGTAACATCACTGAGGATGACAAGCACGTCGAGGAAGTGCAGCTGGATGAACAGCCGAGAGACTCGTCACTGTGCTCTGAGTGCCAGGATATGAGGCTTGAAGTGGAGTGTAAAAACTGTGATGAGTCCTTCTGTGGGGGATGCTTTGAACTCGTCCATCACGGTGGCAAGCGCAAGCAGCACACCAGCGTCAAACTGGTCGATGAATTCGTGGTGGAGGCGAAGGAGACCGAGGAACAAAGGGATGAAGATGAAGATGGTGATGTGGAGGTGGACATCAAACCCGTTACTGTGGATCAGAAAATTGTCCAGGCTATCAAATCACAAGTGAAATTCATCCCCATGAGACTATCATACGAGGAGCGTAATCTCCTTCACCTACTCGAGGCTGCGCTCAGTGTTTCCGAATACACGGACAAAGTGGACATTTTGTCGTATACTTCGAAATCCAAGAGAATCGTTGCCCAGTTGAAAGAGATGTGCTCAGTGCTTGCCGGTCTCGTTGTTGCCTCCAACTTGAAGGTTGGCCAGGCCTTGATCGAGAACAAGAACTTTGAAGACAATGCCGAGTGGTACAAGAACATCTTTGAGGTTGGAAGACGGTACAAGATCATGAATCCAGACCGGATGAGGGCCACTTTCGGCAAGCTTTGTTACATGGTGATGGACTCTCGATTGGCTGAGATTGAGTCCCATATGGAGTTCAACCTTTACAAACCGATCAAGACCGTCCATGCCTTTTTGGCTTCCAAACCTGAAGACAATGGCCGTGCATTGGCGCTCTTTGACGATGAGCTCATCATCTTTGCCACTGCAGAGATCTCACCCTTGGGGAAATCTAAATCGCAAGTCCAAAGAGAGATCAAGACCAAAGAGACAGCCATCGAAAGGCTTTCAGCCAAGTATTCCTCATCGAAGGGGTTTTCCAAAGAGGATATCCGCCAAGTTCTGTATTCGATTGGTGATTTCAACGCATATACGCATACGAACAGGAAGCCGATCCTGCGTTTCTTGGAAAGATTAGAGAGATTCCAGGATGCTGAAGTGGCGAAGGAGTTCAACATTGGGATCCAATACGGACGGTCCGGTTCAAGACTGACGCATGACCATCGCAGACAGTTTGAATACGTGAAGCAATCGTTGACGCTGTGGTCTGTGATCCAGCGTGAAATGATTCATCTGTGGTCAATTGCCGATGATGATCTCTTCAACGGGGCATCGTACAAGCTCACATCGACGGGACAAGGCTTGCATAGGGTGAAGGCCTGTCCGGCACTGTACAAACAGATGTACCAGATCATTGCAGAATGCAAGTCCAAATGCTCGTCATGGATCGGTTCTTCAGTGGTGCACCTTGGAGACGATGCGGTGCCCAATGCGCTCTTCTTCCTGGACAAGTACACCCAGGTGCCCAACATCCTGATCCCAATAGACAGATGCCTTTTGAAGATCCCGGATCTGGACAGGGATCCATACACGAAGAAGTACATCGGGGACCAGTTCGGAGGAAGTGAGAAGTTGCAGCTGGCGATCCTCCAGGATGCCTTTGCACACATGTTTGACGGCTCTGGAGCCGACAACTTTTATATGTCCGGGTCGTGCATCGATGGCCGGTTGACGAGTGCGTGGAACCACACGAACCAGATCGCCAAGAAGCCGTACTACAACATCTTCCTGCTCACCGGGTTCATTGGCTTCAACGGTGCGGAGGGTTTTTAGTGGAATAAGTGCCTTAGACTTTTTCTGTGTAGTTCAACGTTTCCCGTACGCGATATATTTGTAAGTGTTGATGTTGATTTGAAACTAAACAACGAGGAAAAGATCACAATGAACTTTCTTGCCAGTGCCTTTGGGTCGCTGACTGGGTCAGCGATCCCCTACGCGTTTGGTGAAGAGGCTGGAAGCACGGCGATCTGGAAGGTCTTTGAAGGCACGAAGAAGGTGAGTTTGTTCGCTGGTTTGGATAGAGAGACATTAACATCTGGCACAGGATGATGGGACGCCCTGTACAATCTTCCAAAGAGACAAGAACGGCTCGCAGCTCGATGAGCTTGCACTAAACTCGTTGCGAAAGCTCAGGGCAATGAGGCTCCCCGGAGTGCTGAAAGTGCTGGACACGTATGAGATGGAGTCGACTCTGTACGTCGTGACAGAACGCGTAACCTCTCTCGTGGAGGTGTTGCGGACAGTGGAGACGTCGGAGGAGATGCTCACACTGGTGGTTTACTCCGTGGCAAAGGCACTCAGGTTCATCAACCTGGAGGGAGACTCTGTGTTGGGACAGCTCAACATGAACACCGTCTACCTTACTCTTGCCGGAGAGGTCAAGCTTGGTGGGCTTGAAGTGTGCACGAACTTGAGCACCGATCCGCAACAACCGCTTTATAGACTGTCGCATGCTCTTCCTGGGTTCCGGGATCATCTCCCACCAGAGGTACAGGAAGGTGGTGTCGACGTTTTAAGGGCCAAGATGGCATACAAACTCGATTCATGGAGACTTGGTGTATTCATCTACACCTTGTTCAACGATTCACTCTCTGATGTGGGCCAGCTAAGTTCAACGAAGCAGATCCCCAAGGCGTTAGCTGGGAAGAATTTCTCAAGACTCACGAGCTCATCACCCACCACCAGATTCACCGCAGAACAGTACTTGCAACAAGTATCCGCAGCGTTCGATTCATCACCCTTGATCAACGTGTATAGCCATCTGGATGAGTTCAATCTCAAGTCACCAGAGGAGAAACTCATGCTTTTTGAATCGTTGGAGTGTGTTAAATCGGATGTATTTCCCGGATTCTTGGAGTATCGGATTATCCCAGAGTTGGCAACGTTCTTTGTACAGACCGATCAACAATCTGCATTGGTACTACGGTACGTTCTCTCTTATGCGGAATCGTTAACGAGGGAGCAGTTTGACAAGCTCGTTAAACCGATCATCGTGAGGGCATATTCGATGCCAGACAGACAAGTCCGTATGGTCTTGCTAGGGTTCTTACCACAGTACATTGTACACTATGACAGGTCAGAAGTTGGCGACAGGATCTTCAACTCGTTCATCACCGGGTTTTCAGATTCCAATGCGACGATCCGTGAAGAAACTATCAAGGGTGTTTTGTGCCTTGCTCCAAAGCTCGGTGATCGTCAGTTGAACAATGAGGTTTTGAGGTTCCTGGCAAAGACTCAGACGGACCCAGTACCAGAGGTTCGAACGAGCACGACGATCTGCCTGGGGAAGATTGCGGAGTATTTGAACAAGAGTTCAAGAGCCACTGTGTTGGCTAGTGCATTTGGCAAATCGCTCAAGGATCCAATTTTACAATCAAGGTTGGCCGGTCTCGTGGCACTGTCCGATTGTCTGGAGTTCTTTACACCAGAGGTGATCGCCAACAAGATTCTGACGGTGATTGCCCCGTCGTTGTTGGATAAGAGTTCCAAAGTACGCGATGAGGCGCAACGGGCGTTTGATCTGTTCTTCCAAAAGATCAAGGAGGAATCCTTCAAGTTGCCAATTGACGCTAGGATTGAGGATGAAGCATTACAAGGGAAGGGTCTTGGAATAGACGTTGGTGGTTCTTCTTTGAACACCAACAACAGACCAACACCGGAGACCAGTCGAAGGGGGACGCCGAGTGTTTTGGAGTCGTTTCAAAGGGCATCGAGTTTTGGACAGACACAGGCACAGGTGCCTAAGATACAGACTAGTTCATGGCTTGAGGAAGAGGTTGAGGTTGACGATGGATGGGGTGATTCACCAGATGAGGATCCAAAGCCACCATCCGTGGCACCCAAGGTGACCATCTTGGCCACGGAGAGCAAGGCCAAGCTGGAGAACAAGACCAAGCCAAAGAAGGGACTGCAGTTGAAACCAAAGGGTAAACTCAAGCTGGAAGTGGAGGATGACCAAGAGGGCTGGGGTGACGGGTGGTGATATGAGGATGCATTTTTATATAGTGTGATACACGTGCATTAATATATAAGCAAAGCGGGATGTATAGATCATCGTGGTTGTTGCATCTCAGCCAGTTGTTTCGTTAGCTTCTGTATCTCGTGGTTCACCTTGTTTATACCGGCATCGACCCTTGCGAGTTCCTCCTTCTCCATCTCCTTGCTGAACTCGGACTGCGATGTTTTGCGCTCAGGAAGCATGTTTCCCGGTTTCTGTGTCATTAATTGGAAGAAGTGCTCTGTGGGCTCGTTGAACACCACTTCGTCGTACTGTATGCTCTGTACGTTTCTATCCTCCTCTGTGAGCACCGCGTCCGGTGGGAAACCATAAGGGTGGAGCCGCAGATGATGGTATACGAACACATTCTTCTCGTTTGCCTCACTAACGAAGAAGATCTTGATGCCGATCTCGAACTCACCCCAGCCCGTCTCTGTCACCTCGAACGGTGGCTGCTCCACGGATCGCGTGCTGTTGTTGTACGTGTCGTGTAGCTTGAACACCACCTTCTTGATGAAATACGAAACGTCCTCACCCTGTGGCCCTCGCACGAAGACCGTCCAGGTATGCGTGTGCTCCTCTGGGGCTCCAACTGGTCGCTCGTGGTCCTTCATGGGCCTCGCTGTGTTGCCGTACACGATGGGCCGGCAGATGGAAAGCGTCTGGTGGTTGGTTGTTAATCACACAGTGTTGTATTTCTATGCTGAAGTTAACTCGCTTTGATCCTTTTGTTGCTTGGAGGAGCCATTTTTCTGTCGTTGTTGTTGTTGATGTTGTTGTTGTTGATGTTGTTGTTGTTGATGTAAAAATTGCATGAAACGCAATCTCTCCCACTGGCAACAAACACCAGACAGAATCGATATAAAATGACGCTGAAGACGATCTACATCGCGAGAGTGAGTACACCCCTCGTCCTTCTTTCCACACTAACACCATCCAAGCACGGCTACAGATCCAACTGGCTTCCCCCTCCGCATCCGAAGCCCGTGACAGGCATCGATAGCGACCCTCCACTGGCCGCTCATGGCGAAGAGCAGGCAAAGGAGCTCGCGCACTTTCTGCTCTCGATCCAACCACAGCCCGAGTTGATTCTCTCGTCACCCTTTTATCGCTGTCTCCAGACTGCATCACCGATTGCTGAGCTGTTGGATTGCGATATCGTGCTTGAGCATGGAGTGGGTGAGTGGTACAAACCTGACAGAGAGCTGATCCCACAGCCCGGAGACTACGCACTGCTATCACAGTACTTCCCCAGGCTATCGAACAAGTGGTTACCGACGCTTTATCCATCGACCAAGGGGGAGACGGAGGAGCAAATATTGACACGTTGTAAAAGTTTTTTGGACAAGTTCTTTGCCAAGTTTGAAGAGAAGTTCCCATCGGTGGAGACCGTGTTGTTTGTGACGCATGCAGCGTCGAAGATCGCCCTTGGGATGGCTCTGTTGGGCTATGACAGCGTTCGTGACACGATTGACGAGGAAGGTTCGAGGTTGAGAGCAGGAGCATGCAGTTTAGACCAGTTCCAGCTCTCTATGGATCCTACAGATGTGCAACGGAGGTCATGGATTCTCACGATGAATGGGAATTCTGAGTTTTTAACGGAAGGTGAGGAGATGCACTGGGACTTTTTAAACGGCTTTGAAGCCGGGTCAGATGCGGACATCAAGGCTAGGGCAAATCGCCAAGGACAACAAGACCAAGACCACAACGACCAGGAGGAGGAGGAGGATTATGAAGACGTGTTCGTGACACTGGAGGTGCCCTCCAACAACTTCAACACCACAACGATCCCACCCACTGCCAAGCTCCAGGTGAGTGGATTGCACACGGAGACGCCTCTGTTCATGGTCAACAACGAGGTGTACCAGGGCGACTGGAAGAAATTGGTGGGCACGGAGGTGGCCTTCACCGACGATATTGGGGAGACGTACAAGGTGGCTGACCGGGTGCAGTTGCACGATGTCACGCCATCATAGAATTTAGATGTGTTCATTAGTGTAATACGCGAAACTTTTTGTATTGCTCTAGTCAAAGTGTCTAACACCCAGAAATGCCATTCAAGCCCTTCCATCACCCGTTGTTCGACAGACTCGAGACCAAGAGGTTCATCCTTGCGTCCACTTCTCCTCGAAGAGTAGAGATCTTGGAGCAGCTCGGGTTCAACAACGTGAAGGCGATGGCATCGAACTTTGCAGAGGATCTAAGCAAGGAGGACTACACCCCTAAAGAGGTGAGTAAGTCCTTCCTCAACCAGGGAGTGAGCCATGCTGTATACTAACACGCTTTCAGTATGTGAGGCACACAGCCATTGGGAAGGCCCAAGCTGTTTACGCTGAGTTGGTATGTATTGTTTTACGATGGGGAGCAAACTGACATCTACAGGAGGACAAGAATGAGCATGGAAACACGGTGATTCTCGCTGCTGACACTGTCATAGAGCTTCTTGGCCAGATATACGAGAAGCCTAGGGATCAGTGGCATCAATTGGCCAATCTGAAACGTTACAGAGACACTCGACACCCCTTACAGGCATTGACAGCTGTGGTTGTGATTGTTGATGGGAAGTTGGACTCCTATGTCGAGCAGACTGCGATACATTTCGATTCCTCGCTGAGTGATGGTACTCTAGAGGCGTATGTCGCCACAGAGGAAGGGCTGGGTGTTGCTGGTGGGTTCCGTGTGCAGTTGAGAGGAGCTCTGTTGATTGAGAGGATCGAGGGGTGTTACTTCAACTGTGTGGGGCTTCCTTCGCACGGAACTTTCCGGTTCCTCGAGAAGAATGTGTTATAGAGTCTTTATCCCACGTCTCCACCGTCTCCACCGTCTCCACCGTCTCCACCGTCTCCACCGTCTCCACCGTCTTCAATCTCAGCCTCCCTTCATTGCATCGAATTATGGCCTGCTGCCCGCACCGATGAGCCCGCGCGCTCGGAAAATTTTCAACAAAAGAAGAGATTTCAATTAAACACTTGGAGAGCTCGATAGCTGCGTGAAGGTGTAAGATGGGTACCAGGATAGCCAACAAGAAGAGTGGGACCAAGGCCAAGAGGGCTGTCGTTGCGAACGACAGACCAAAGGAGACAGCACTGCCCCTGAAGGCTGCAAAGGAGGAGGAGTCTGCCAGCGAGGATGAGCAGTTCCACACTGCGAGCGAGACGGAGAAGAGCACCGAGGCTGAGGCTGGGGCTGAAGCTGAGGAGGAGGAGGAGGAGCAGCTTGGAGGGTTTTCGAGCACTGACGAGTCCGAGGATGACAACGAGATCGAGTCTGGGGACGAGGAGCCACAACCACAGCAGGCCAAGACCAAGAACAAGACCGTGGAGACTCACGAGGTGAAGCCTTTGCCAAAGAAGGCCGCCGTGGCGACACAGAAGAGCTCCAAGACCAAGACCGGAGTCATCTACATTGGCCGTTTGCCCGATGGGTTCGAGGAGAAGGAGCTGACCAAGTACTTCAACCAGTTTGGCGATATCACAAACGTCAACGTGCCAAGAAGCAAGAAGTCTGGCAGATCCAAGCACTATGCCTTTGTCGAGTTCCAGAACGTTGACGATGCCAAGGTTGCACAAGAGACGATGAACAACTACCTGCTGCTCAACCACCAGCTCAAGGTGAATCTTGTAGATGAGGAGTTCAAATCGTCCAAGAAGTTCAAAAAGGCGTACTTTAAGGTGTCCAAGTCCACGAAGGATGCCAAGACGCTGAACGAGGCTGCGGCCAAGAAGAGGGAGCAAAGACAGAAGAGCTTGAAGAGTGCCGGTATTAACTTTTAGGAGACTGGTGGAAAGGGGGAGACTGGGAGGTTTGCATAGGAAATGAACATACTGTTTTTAATGACTTGGAGGTAGCATGACACCACTGACCATTGACCACTGACCCCATTAGACCCTCCATCCATTCATTTGATGTCGATAAGAGGGTTTGGGCTCATAATTCCGCGAAAATTACCTAATCCGGCCAAGTCTTCGTATTTTTTAACCCAAAACGGCCGCTGCGCGATAGAAAAAAGCGTTGATTAGCGTGGGAAAAGAGATTCGAAACTCCTTCCTCCCCTTCTTCCTTCTTTCTTCTATTGCAGCACTCTACAATGGCCACAGTCTACGAATACGACGAGATCTCGAAGCACAACACCAAGGACGACCTGTGGATGGTGATCGACGGCAAGGTGTACGACTGCACAGCCTTCCTGGATGAGCATCCGTACGTGCTTTTGATCTGCTTCTGATTGTGTACACTAACAGACATTCATAGTGGTGGTGAGGAGGTGATGGTTGACTGTGGTGGAATCGATGCCTCTGGTCCCTTTGACGTGAGTTGCTTCACACTTTTGTTCCCACGTTGCTCCCCCCCCGGTTACGACCCACAAGGGCAAACTGTTGGGTTGAATCCAATCAAAAGACTAACAGTTGCACACAGGATGTCGGACACTCCGAAGAGGCCAGGGAGATGCTTGAGCCGATGCTCATTGGTAAAGTTGACGCCCCAGCACCAAGCTCCACCGGTGGTCCCGGTGCCTCTGCCACCACTGGTGGGGAGCAGAACGTTGGACTCATCATTGCGATACTGGCGGTGGTGTTGGCCATTGCAGGGTACCTGATCCTTCAGTAAGGTGTGGTCCACTACATAGAACTGACCCCATATGCTAATGGTGCAAAGAGCGATGGCTACTGGCCAATCAGATTGTGAGTATTTGCAATCTGCCGGGTTCCCATTGGAATGGAGAAGGCCAAGCCTGGGTGGAGGTGCCAGGGGTGGTAAGCTGCCATGGTAAGTTGAATGGTCCTGGGAGGGGTATCACGGAATAATAGATGTGTTATTTATTTTGCGATGGCTAGGTTCTGGATAACCCCACCCACAAGAACTGGAAATGGCTTCCAAGGGCTTGTCATACAAAACCTAGCAGAGTATGAGGGATGAGAACATCAGCTGGAATCATCAATGAACCCAGCATTGGGATGGGAAGCTACAAAATCACCCATAATCTGCCCAAAGAGAAAAATTACCTCTTTCGGACTCTCGTGGTCTGGGTATTAAATACGGGATGGAAGTCGAAGGAAGTAATGCTGATAAACAGGAGCCTGCACCCCCTGAGTGAACCCCCCTTCCCTATATGCTACTCTATACTCCGTCATCATCGCCCCGGGCTCGCTAATCCTCGCCCGCTGATTGGCTGTTTCCCGCTTCCGGCGCGCCCGCCGGTTTCGGGCGCTACCGGTGCATACGCGATGACTTGGAAAGTTTCAGATCAGCTCTCACTACTAACAAAAGACCATAGACAAGCCCTCTCCCCACAAAAGATGTCGCTGAGGTTCCACCGTTGCCTGTCGACGACGCTCGTGATACGGGGCCAGAACCTCACGGAGAAGATCGTGCAGAAGTACGCTGTGGGGCTCGCAGAGGGTAAGCGGGTTCAGTCCGGTGACTACGTCTCCATCAAGCCAGCACATTGTATGTCCCATGACAACACCTGGCCCGTGGCGCTCAAGTTCAAAGGGTTGGGATACAAGAACGTCAAGGACAACAGGCAGATCGTCAACACTTTGGACCATGACGTGCAGAACATGACCGAGAAGAACCTGGAGAAGTACGACAACATTGAAAAGTTTGCCAAGGAACAGGGGATCGACTTCTACCCGGCTGGTAGGGGTATTGGACACCAGATCATGATCGAGGAGGGTTATGCATTCCCCTTGAACCTCACCGTGGCATCGGACTCCCACTCAAACACATACGGTGGAATTGGGTCATTGGGGACGCCCATCGTCAGAACCGATGCAGCATCGATCTGGGCCACGGGGATGACCTGGTGGCAGATCCCACCAGTGGCGAAAGTGGAGCTCCTGGGCCGCTTGCCAGAGGGCGTTTCCGGCAAGGATGTCATTGTGGCCCTGTGCGGTGCCTTCAACAACGACGAGGTGCTCAACCATGCGATCGAGTTCACCGGTGACCACATTGATGAGATCTCCATCGACAACAGAATCACCATTGCGAATATGACCACCGAGTGGGGTGCTTTATCCGGTGTCTTCCCCCTGGATGAGACCTTGATCGACTGGTACAAGCATAGACTCACCGTGCTGCCACAGCCTCATCCAAGGGTGAACAGCGACACTGTCCAAGCGTTGATTGACAATAAGATGACTGCTGATTCGGACGCATACTATGCGAAACATCTCACGCTAGACCTCTCAACGTTGTCACCATACATCTCTGGTCCAAACTCTGTCAAGATCTCCACCTCACTTGCCGATTTGTCCAAGAAGAACCTCAAAGTGAACAAGGCCTACCTTGTGTCATGCACAAACTCACGTCTGTCGGATATCAAAGCCGCTGCTGATGTAATTGAGGGCCATAAAGTGGCCCCTGGTGTCGAGTTCTACATCGCTGCCGCATCTTCCGTGGTGCAGAAGGATGCCGAGCATGACGGTGCATGGAAGACTCTGCTTGATGCCGGTGCGATCCCATTGCCAGCTGGATGTGGTCCATGTATCGGTTTGGGAACCGGTCTGTTGAAAGAGGGTGAGATTGGCATCTCAGCCACAAACAGAAACTTCAAGGGCCGTATGGGTTCCAAGGACGCATTGGCATACCTTGCGTCTCCTGCTGTTGTCGCTGCTTCCGCTGTATTGGGGAAGATTGGTGCGCCGGAGGAGATTGGTGGTGGAGAGGTTAACGGTGTGCATGGCATCGTCAAGTCCATCGAGGTGGTGGAGAAGGATTCTGGAGATGCTGTTTCCATTGGTGATGCCGTTGAAGTACTGGAAGGGTTCCCACAATCTATCGAGGGAGAGCTCGTGCTCTGCGATGCGGATAACATCAACACCGACGGAATCTACCCTGGCAAATACACCTATCAGGATGACGTTCCAAGGGAGAAGATGGCCGAGGTGTGCATGGAAAACTACGATGCGGAGTTTGGCTCCAAGACCGGTCCTGGTGACATCATCATCTCTGGGTTCAACTTCGGTACTGGATCCTCGAGAGAGCAAGCGGCGACTGCGATCCTTGCCAGGGACATGCAACTCGTTGTGGCAGGGTCCTTTGGTAACATCTTTTCGAGAAACTCGATTAACAACGCCCTCTTGACCTTGGAGATCCCAGCGCTCATCAACATGCTGAGGGACAAGTACAAGGACGCTCCGTCGGAGCTGACGAGAAGAACAGGGTGGTTCCTCAAATGGGACGTGACGACAGCGACAGTCACCGTGAGGGACGGGCCAGATGGTGAAGTGGTGCTGGAGCAGAAAGTGGGCGAGCTGGGCACCAACTTGCAGGAAATCATCATCAAAGGCGGGCTCGAAGGTTGGGTCAGAGCACAGCTCTGAAGCGGTTGCATTATTTATTGACACATTAGATTGATTGTTTTATGTTGTAGCCTACGCTTTTCCAGCTGTATAACCAAAATGCCATCACTATTGTACAAACCAAAACCCTTATTCTGTCTTTACTCCAACGTTGGAATCTCCTTCACAACCTCGTCAAAGCTCTCGCGGTACTCGTCAGCCTTCTCAGCGTTCTTCTTGTTCTTACCACCGCCTGGGACAACCATCACGACGGAGGTTGGTCTCTTGGTGGCACCGGCAGAGCCCAAGTCCTCCTTTGAGGGGACAAACACGAACGGCACGTTGGACTCCTCGCAGAGCACGGGCAGGTGCGAGATCACGTCTGGTGGGGAGATGTCTCCGGCAATGACAACAAGACCCTTCTCACCTTTGCGCAGGGCCTTCACAACCTCCTTGACACCTCTCTTGACGTGCTTGGCCTTGGAGGCCTTCTTCACCGTCTTGAGCACCTTCTTGTTGAGCTTCTTTGGCGCCAGTGGCTTGGCGAAGGGCAGCACTGCAGGCAGGCGCTTCTCGTAGTTGTCCTCGGACTCCTCCTTCACTGACTTCTCCTTCTTGGCCATCGTCTTTTTGGTTTTATTATGTCCACTGGAGAAAGAAAAAAAATAAAAAAAAATAAAAAAATTTCGTTTTCGGCGGTGATGAGCTCCCCCCCGGAATTCGAATTTTCCACCCTCGGATCTGCCGAGTTGGGTTTTTTTTGGCCTCGACAGATTTAGTACTCTCAATGTAATCAATACTTTCACCAGTAAGTCTAAGATGCTTGGAGTGCGTCTCTTCTCGACGTCCCGTACGGTTTCCGGCAGGGTCGGGTGCAATACCGTGAAACCCGTGCACCACACAGTCAAGATCGACAAGAACAGGCTCTCGCCACGCTTCAGAGGCCTCCAGTACAGCAAGCTGGACATCAGACACCCAGGGTTCAGGCCCACCGTGACGCACCAGGACCGTGTCGCAGAGCACTACGAAAACACCTTGCGGTCAGATCTGCTGCTCATCAACACACAGCACGGTGAATCCAGACAACCCGGGAAGAAGAGACGCGAGTGGGACGGATCGTCACCCTTCCACCTGAACAGATCGCTCAGAAAGCCCAAGGGATCCGAGGCTGAGACCCCGGACACAAGACCACACAACTCGTACAACGTTCCGGAGATCAAGGCCATCCACATCAACTGCTACGTTGAGAGCGCAAAGGACAATGTGAACCATGCGATCTCTGCCCTCGTCCAGCTCCAGCAGATTACAGGTGTCAAGCCAGCTCCGATTTACTCCAAGACGAACGTGTTGCACTGGAGAGTGCGTGCAGGATACCAAATGGGTGCGCAGGTGGTGCTGAAGGGCCGTCCCATGCACCAGTTCCTCAGCACATTGACTGAGATTGTGTTCCCAAGAATTAGAGACTTCAAGGGAGTCTCCAACAAGTCTGGAGACACGATGGGGAACGTTCAGTTTGGGTTGAACCCGGACAATGTCAAGTTCTTCCCAGAGATTGAGCAGAACCAGGATAACTGGACAAAGACCTACGGGTTCCACGTAAACGTGGTCACCTCTGCACAGACAGACTCCGAGGCCAGAACCTTGATGAGTGCATACGGCATCCCGTTCCATGGACCTGAAAAGGGTGTCAAGCCAGAGAATGTCGAGTACTAGCTTGTATATAATAAAAGTCATGTAAAGATTGATACACCTAAACATGCTGCAATGCCACCTTGTTGGTCTTGTGTGCAATCGCTGCAACCCTATCGCCCATCGACAACGCAAGCCCCTGGCCCTTGGAACGGATTCTAACGTGGCCAATGATGACACCATCAGTTGCCCTCTCGATGCACAGATTAGCAAGCGCATCCTCCCCAAACGACGACTTGGCATACAAGTTGGCACTCAAGAACTGGCACTCCTCCCCAATCACAGCACCAGGGGTCAGGCATGACATGTTGGTGCCCTGTAACAGCTCATCCAGGTACTCTTTCAGCGATGACAGCGTCGACTTGATGACAATCTTGTTCTCCCACTCGAATTCGTCCCACATGGTGCGGAACTTGGTCTCTGAGCATTTCGCTGGCTTGATGTAGTCCATAATGTCAACGTGCACATCGTTCAAGATCACAATCTTGTTCTCAGCACCATGTCCACCGTCATACACAATGTTACCAAAGATGACACCAGTGTCAGCAGAGGTAACCTTGATCGTGGTTTGCACTTTGAAGAACCCATGGGCTGGGATGTTTTGCGTGGTTGGCTTGTCCAAAACTTTCAAATCGCCCAGAGTGGCAAACTCAACGTGCAAGTTGCGCAATGTCTCTGTGGTTTGATTGACGAGCAACACGTCAAGCACAACGTCAAACTGGTGTACCTTGACGTAGGCCTCTGCATACACAGGATCTGAAAATCCGGTCAGTTGCACAATCTTCTTCAATCTCGAAGAGAGATCCTCTTCAACCTTGACACCAGTGGCAGCGGTCAAATCTTCATCAGCGGCACTGGAAGTGTCTAGTCTGCCAAATTGTCTGAACTGTACAACGTCATCCACTTGCTGAACGTTCTTCTGCAACTCAGCAGCGTTCTTCTTGGCTCTCTTCTTGTCCTCAGCGGCTAATTGGACTTTGAATGCACCTCTAGTGGCATCCAAGAACGCCAACTCGAGAAGCTTTTTGTTTTCCTGTCCTTCAGCAATGTACGTAATAGCAGTCAAGATTCTCTCGGACGAATCTTCGTCAATCTTCTTCGCCACTTGAGACGATGCTCCAACTCTCAAGATGCTTACAAGTATCAGCATACCTTCAGCCTTGAGTGCGTTCAAAACGTCCACTTTGTCACTAGCCTCCTCGAATCTCAAAATCAACTTGACAAATGTGGATGCCAACACGGCAGTTGTGTAGAAGTCACCATCGTATATGAATTGGCGCAGTGGTGGGTTTGACTCTTCCTTCTTGGTGGCCCTGTCAGTGGTGAGAGCGGATTCTGTGGCATATGTGCCGTCTGGCAACACAACAGGCTTGTGTCCATTGGACTGTTGATGTTGCTCCTCAACCTGTTCAACCTCAGAATGCTTGTCTTTCTCGGCATTAAGGATTGGAACATTTCCAACGCAGGCACGGATCTGTTTCCAAGCGACCTGTATGTCCTTTTCCTCGGTAGCATATTCACCAATGATCCACAGAGCGCCTCTAAACACTTTCCCGGATTTGATGTTGGCAAGGGCCTTGGTCAACCGTGAAACGGCGCTGGACTTTAAAGTTGGATATTTTTCCACAACCTCCTTGATGAAGGAGAGGATGTCGATGGCAGCAACGGTGGATAGGTCGGGCAAAAACTCAAGCAAGAGGTCCACAACTTCCGTGGCTGCAACAGATGCAAATCTAAGTGCAATTGTGTGGATAGCAGCGATCAGAAGTTGGCGGTATTCAACGGACTTGTCCGCGTCAGAGTTCACAGTCTTCTGGAGCTCCTTCTTGAACAGTTTCAAGATCTCTTCCACGTTGCGGCTGGAAGTCAACTCCAATGCGATGTCGATGGCCTTCTTTCTAATGTCCACATCTGGCGTGGTTAGGATTCTCAACACGTCCAAGGTGACATCCTCGAGTATGCCAGGGTTCTTCTCATGGAGGTCCTGGATTCTCTCAAGCACAATCAACTTGACATTGTTGTCGGACTCCTTGTTTGCCAGCTCGATAAATTTTTTTGCAGCGAGTAGCACAATCGATGGGTTGCTCGTGAGAACGGTCAAGGTTGTTGCAGCCTCATACACGACAGAGTTGGAGGCAGAGTCCAAAAGCTCGGTGAGCAGATTGATGTACCTCGTTCTAAGCTCTGCTGACTTGTCCCTTCTGATGAACTCGATGAATGCAAGCTGGAGCAGTGGGTCAATGGTGCTAAGGGATGCGATATTGTCCTGGATGAACCGCAGGGCTGCACTTCTGTCCAGATTTCCCAAGGAGATGAACGCGTTGCGCTTGCAAGTTGGGTCTGTCTCGGTGACAAGGAAGTCGTTGATGATCTCAGCGGCATCTGGTATCAGATGGTCGGACACCAGGTAGATCGAGTAAATGGCAAAGATGGCGTACTTTCTAACGTAGGCATGGCGATGTTCGAGACAGGCACGCGCCGAGGGAACTAGCTGCTCGAGAAGCTCGGCCTCGTGCAGCTTCGTGAGGAATCTGAGCGTGTTCCCACGGATGTACTCGTTCGGGTGCTGCAGATCTCTCTGGATCGCGTTGCACACCAGGATCATCTCCTGTCTCAGCTTTCCCTCGCCGTCCACCTTGGACACAATCTCCCAGTAGAAGTAGAGCAGCTTCTTCAGCTCCTTGCTCTTGGAGGGCATCACGTAGCGGATGATGTGCATCAGCAGCTCGGGCATCGGGTTCCCGTCGAGCATCGCCACGAGAATGTCCTTCATCGCGTCAATCTTGGACCCGTCGCTGCCCTTCTCGAGCAGAGCTCTGAAGTCCGAGACGGACGGCTTCGCCACGGGGCTCGGGTTGTATACCAGCGTGTACGCGACGTCGGCCATTGCGGTGTGTGGGCTTCGGGTGGACGCCGTTTGTTCGTGTTCTTTTGTTGTTGTTGTTGTGGCCTCTTTGGATTCGCCAGCTGATTCGTTTTTCTGGTGGAGGAAGGGGGGGGACGTAGACTTCCTAATTGGGTAAGTCTAATGTTAGAGATTATCCCATGAATTTTTGTTTTATCATGCCAACGGAGGACAAAGGGGCTACATGTATCTGCTACCGTCTGCTATGCCTGCGTAGTCGTGTCGTGTCAGGGCATTGAAGAGGTGTATGGGAAAGTAAAGAACAGACCATCAATCATCATCCTCCTCTATGTCCGGGTTGGCAATGAACAGCGTCATGTGGCCCTTATCCGCGTCTCTCACAGTGCCGCTTCTGCCAACAGACACCTGCGGAAAGACCTTCTCCGTGAACAGCGTTCCTGAACGGGCCAGAGTGGAGCCATTCGACTGCTTCTGTGGTGACAAGTTCATAATCATCGAATGAGATGGAGACGCCATGTTCGACGAGTTTGTCCCCACAGAATCCAACCTTTTCAAATCCGCAGAGTCATGCCCAACGGTCAACGACTCATCGTCTTCATCATCGCCAACTTCGAGCGCGAGTTGACGCTGTTTGATCTTGCCGTGCTTCAGATCGTTCTTATGCAATCGGGTGGGCCTCTTGTACGTGGCACGCGACGATGCAAACTTGGAAGAGTCATTGGCGGATATCCCAATAGGCAACCCCCATTGCTCTGCCTTCACGTCGGAGTTCGTGGTCCGTGTGCCAAACCTCAACAGCTCAACGTATTGCGATTTCTGTGGTTCGTGTGTCACAGGTTGCACTTCGACATCCTCTTTGACAGTGTTATATGTGTTCACCGGTTTCGTTAGCGATGTGCTTCGACCAGACCTCGTTGGCACACCCGGAGGAGCCAGCCTCTGTGGTCTGATCTTTGCCTGTGTGACATATGCAACGGGTGCAACAACGTCGTTTGTCCTTCTGTCATACACATTCGTTGCTGGAAGAGGCTCGTACTCGGACATCATAGATGAATCGGGTTCTGATGCCGTCGCGGTCATAGCTGAATGCTGTGGGCTAATTAAAGAATCGTTCAGCGAAAGTTCCCCCCTGCTTATGTTATTCATAGCAGCAAACTGTTTGTTCGGCGAAGAGTTGATGTTGAACTGTGACTCCGTGGGAGATTTTGCGGTAAAGCTCAGCACTTCGGAGCTAGCTAAAGATCGTTGAAACTCTGGTGATTGTTGATGTACCACGCTAAAGTCGTTGTTGCTAAGTCGTTCATCTCTAGCAGCATCAAATGGTTCAAAATCGTCATCAGAGTAGTTCCCATCGTTCACGACATGAAACGTTCTAGGTCTCGTATCCACTGGAGAACCCACGCTAGGATTTGTACGATCTTCCTCGTCTTCAGACTCGTTCACCACGCGGAATTGTCTCTGTTCAGGGGATCGATACGAATATGGAGATGCCAGCCCCCTTGATGACGGTGTTGACTCCACGAAGCTTTCAGGGAACGTTCCCGGGAGGTCAAATGGTTCGGGAGTTCCAATCTCAGTCGGTAGGACAGACTGCTCCTCGGAGGATATTTCACCGTGGACATTAGCGCTGGACGTGGATGGCGGTATGCCTAGGGTATTTCCGCTCGATGAGAATGGTTGAATGGATTCACCCTTCAATCTCTGGTGTGTCAAACCCGAGGGAATCTCTGAAGCCGTTGGTGAAGGCCCGTAGCTTATCTCGGGATAGACAGAGCTGGTCTCAGACGCATGCCTATTCAAGAGGTGCTGCCTCTCCACACCCAGTGAGATCCTGCTCGTGTTGCCAATATCATAGGACATATAGCTTTGTCTCCTTTCCACGTCTGGCTCCTCGTCATCGGACGAATCATGGAACAAGGCATCTCCAAGGACCGCCTGAAGAGATCTCCCATCTGGTACGGTCGCTGCCTGAGGTGTCGCAGTTTCCTGAGGTTCGGGCATTGTTGTGGCTTCTGATTCGAGGTTCTTGGTATCGTCATGAAGTTCTGAAAGATTCCATAAAGGTGTGACTGGTGACACCTCAATGGTATGCTCATCACTCTGGTGCGTGTCATGGTGTAGCCCACCGGATGCCTGGAATTTCTCAATGTCTCTCATTATCTCGTCTGATAATGACAGTTGCTTTTTATGCTTCTTCGAGGTGACAGAATATGATGGGATCATTGCAGCAGCGTCACTGACGGTTTTTCTGTGGAAATTTAAAGGTCTCACATCTCCGATGGACTCGTCAGATTCAACGGTGGACTCCATCTCATCCTCTGGCAAATTGTCCTTCAGTTCGAAATCATGGAGATCTGGTATTATCTGGTCAACGTCTGTGTCACTTCTCCTCGTGGTTTCTTGCGCATCAAAGAACTCCGCTGAGCTGACGCTTTTGTTTGACAGCGTTTGGAAAAGAGGAGGTGTAATGGGAGGTTGGATGGGCTCCCAAGCGGGAAGCGCACGTGAATGGGACTTTGCAAAAGAGGTGTTCACCTCAGTGGGTTGTTTCACAAAGCTAAAGTCTGATTCTTCACCAGAGTTTTCATCATCTTCATGGTATTCCTCTGGTGCTTTGAAAAGTGAAGTCCCGGGAGCTGCCTCGAATTCGGTATTAGTACCATTATCCTTGAGCGAGTCTCTATCTGAAGTTTCAGAAACAAGTATTTCGGGAACCTCTAGTGCCGTTGCTCTTTGAGCAAGTTCTGTGTGCTTTGAATCTGTAAGTGTTGGGACCCGTTGATTGGCAATGTCAACCGATGGTTGAGCCATGGCTTCAATCCCACTGTTCACCTTGGACAGCAGTTCCACTGAAGATGGTGTTCCAGACCCGCTGTCGTTGCCGTTTGTAGCCAACGCTGGTGGCTTTCTTCTCGGAGGCGCATCCTTCTTTGCCATGGACACCGTTCGGCCCTGGATGGTCACGGGTGGCGCAAAGGACCTGGAGTTATAATCCGGCACCGGTGGTAAGTCAACACTGATGTTCAAGTTGGATTGAGGAACGTCTCCAGGGCTGATGGTGGCTCCATTACTCTGGGGTAGGTCATTGCTCAGCAGACTTTGGTATCGCTGCGAGGCTTTGGGCTGTTTTCCTGCTGGTATATGCTTCGGTACCGTTGAAGGAACGCTTGGATTCACAGACACCAGCGCCAACGGCTGTTCCCTAGCTGCTGTTGATGTTCGGTCATCGGCCAGAGGTTGTGGATTCTTCTGCTGTTGCGACAAGGGCGACTTCTTGCGGTTCACAACCTCGAATTTCGTCTCCTGCTTCGGTACCCGGAAGGGGAACAGCAACGAGCGACGCTTGGAGCTATCACCAACCATCACGTTCCCAGGCCTTGCGAGAGTCTCTAAAGAGAAGCGAACTGCGGTACCTGATGTCTGTTTGTTTCTGTTCATCTCTGCTTGGTGTCCGGGTTCGCGAACTTGGTGTTAACCAGTGGGGGAGGCTCTAACGGGCTTGTGGTTCGTTGTCTGTGACTCTGTGAGAAGAGGTCTACGTGGTGGATCTTCGTCTGGTGTCCAGTGTCCGGTGTTACATGCCCATAGCTCATTGAATCAATGCTTGTAAATACCTCAGAGCTGTGAGGTTACCCTCTGGCAGACCCGTAAGAGTAACCGTTCTGAACTTATCCTCCTTGATCGAGTCACCGACAACAACGTTACTGTTAGACTTTGCCCTGATTTCGTTGATCTTGGACCCACCTCTCCCAATCACTGCGCTGACAAAGTCCAGTGGGATATCAATCACCTGCTTCAATGGCTCGAGCACCTTGATCTTGTCCTGGCACTCCTTCATCGCATCTTCAATGTTTGCCTGTGAAAGTGCCCTTGGATCCGCATCCATGGAGTTGAGCTGTGCATAGTCCTTCTGGAGGAACTTGCCAAAGAGTTCTTTACTCTGGTTCAAAAGCTTTTGGTTACGCTCGGACCTTACGACTGGGCTGTTATTATAGGTGCCTGTCACCGGAATCCGTTGAGGGATGATCTCCACCTGTTGTGGTATTGTCTCAGTGTGTTCTAGCAGTGACAGGACAATGCTCATCACCACGGGGAGTTTGGCATCCACAAAAACTGACTTGAAGTTTGAGAAGGGAACGTACTCCGAGGAGATATCCACATATGCAGCTGGCATGTCCAGTTTGAACCCTTCCAGTTTGTAACCGGGCACCAGTGCCGTCAAATGGTAAGAGGTTTCCACTGTAGATGGTTCCAACAGATTGGCAAGGAAGTGCACTATGTACGCACTGGCTCTAGTGATGGCACTGGATCCGCCTGTTATCAGCACCTCTCTGTCTATGCTGGCCTCAACTTTGTCCGTGACAACGATCAAAGCGCCTGAATCCTCCTGAATCCTCTGAAGATGTGTCTTACCGTCTGATCCTAGTAGGAGGTCACCCTCAGTATTGGAGATGGATAGCCGAAGCTGCAGCGTATATGGATCTTTCTTTCGACTCTTGGGATAGAGCCTCTTTATAAGATCGTACACAGCTTTGGTCGTATCCTTCTTTGGAGGCTCGGGTAGTTCACCAACCTCTTTGGTTGTCTCATCAGCTTGGGCTGGCTCTGGCTCTGGCTCTGGCTCTGGTTCTGGTTCATTTGCAGCCGTTCTTCGTGTTCTTTTCGGCGCCGGACGCACTGGCGTCTCATTCTCAGGTTCCTTCACCGTTGCCTTGCGCTTCCGTGGCGGCATTGTCTGTATCGGATGGTTCCGTCTCTTTGTTGTTGATGATGGTGTCTAGGAGGGTTTTTTCCCAGCGCAAATTCATCAAAACACAGGAAGAAGGACAAAAAAAAGACAAAACCTCCATCAAAGGGAGGAGATCTCACCGGTGACGCCCGCTAGCCATGAGATTCACGCCCTATGGATCCTTCGCAGACTCTTTTCTCGATGATTTCGGCATTTTGAGCGATGATGAGAGCTCTCCCTTCCTCGTAAAGTGTTCTCCGTTGAAGTCGCTCAACGATGAGACACCATCAAAGGCTTCCAACCTGAGCAAACGGATCTCAATGGACAGCTTCCCCCCAAGTCGATCTTCACTGCCTAGGTCGCCTTACAACACTTTAAGGATTCTTCAGAGTCAAGAGCAAAGGAACGTGGATGGGTTGAGTGAGTTGTTGCAAGATCTCAAGTTGAAAGAGAGATACCAGCTGGTGAAGGAGCAGAAACTACACAAGATGAGGCCTACAAGGATCAATTCACGGCCATCGAGCGCAAAGCACACCAGACAGCCGTCAGTGGAGTCCTCGCCTGTGCGGGTGAAAGATGAATGGCTCCAGCATGAACAGGACCAACTGAGCCAAGTACAAGAGTCTGTGGTGTCCAACTTGGAGAGTCGATTGGCTAAAAGATCTAAGGAGGTGATTGCAAAGATCAAGTCCATTGAAGAAGAAAGGAAAAGACGCGAAGAGGAGGAGAGACGTAGACAAGAAGAGGAGAGAAGGAAAAAGGAGGAGGAACGCAAGAGAAAAGAAGAAGAGGAACGCAAGAGGAAAGAGCAGGAGGAACATAAGAGGAAAGAACAAGAGTTAAAAGAACGACAAGAGGCTGAACAGCTAAAGAAAGAACGGGAAGCTGCTGCCAAAAAGGCCAAAGACGACGCTGAGAGACTCGCTAAGCAACAGGCTGAGGAAGCTGCAAAGAAGGGGAAGGGCGTAACGAACTTTGCAGACGTGGAGAAAACTTTTGTACATTACAAGAAGCTGATTCACGAGATCAAACAGGATATTATCCTCAAGGTGAAGGAAGATGTGCAGACAAAGAACTTGATATTGAAGCATAAGAGAAAGATCAATCCAAAGTTTGGACAACTCACCAACAGCATGTCACAATTACAGAAAATCAGTTCTGAGGTGACCGTCTTGATCAACGAAACCAAAGGGCTTGACATTGCATATAAATGGATCCTCAACTTTGTCGCCAAGGCCATTGTCTCACAGGCTGAAACCGAGGTTAGAGCCAAGCCAAGCTCATCCCTCCCATTGGCAAAGTTGACGTTGAACCTCATGTGTGAATTCCCGGAACTGAAGGAATATCTCCTTGCAAGACTTGTCAAAAAATGTCCGTTTGTCATTGGGTTCACCTGTTGCATCGACACCGAAGAAGGCCGACTACGCATGGGATGGAAACGTAATGAGGACAAGAGATGGGAGGATGAAGTCACGTATGATGAACGCATGGGTGGTATCATCACACTATTCTCTGTGCTGACGCGGCTTCCATTGGATCCCAAATATTTCCAAGCTATGAACCACCCATCACCACTCTCTGAGAATTGGAAGATGATTGCACGGTTGTTGAACCAACCGTTGGATCTTTTAACGAACGCACATTTCATCGTTGCATCGTCATGGTGGGAGGCCAGTGCTGACGAGATCCTGAAGAACTATGGCCGGCAAGGTGGGAAACTGTTACAGGCAGTGTGGACCACCTGGCCCAATGCGGTGAAGGATAGGAAGTTCACCGGGTCAAACACCTTGCGCACTTTGGGAGAGGACTGGAGCACGTCTCGCACGGTGAAAAAGTTTGGAGAGATGGAACCATGAGCAGGTTGATTATAAGTTTGATGATGTGAATGACGTAGTATTAGTGACAAGAGACAAAACGTCCCGATGCAATAAGTGTGATGATGACCATGGCCACAAGGGCTCCATGGAGTATGCGCCGTCTCTTTGCTGGTCGTGACATGGTTACTGGCATTGGTAGCTCTGATATCTTCGCTATGGCCAGCTTCTCATCTGTGGTGGTATAGCTAGGCGGCTCGTCTCCACAATATCTGGTTGGTACCTGCCATCCGTGTTGTTGTTGAGAGATCCTCAATTCCTCCGGGTCAAACTCCAGCTGTCTAATCTCGCTCGGCTTCAAGTTGTCGATGTTTACAGCTTCATGTCCCTCATAGGGAAGGTGTAGTGGCTTGAACATACACATGGCAGATAAGACACACACACAGAGAGAGAACAAAAGGGACGATATAAGTTGATAAGGGAAAGTTCTCGAGCGAGGATTTCAATGTCACGTGATTGACCAGGTATTCTCCTCTTTGGGTTAATTTCCTCTTTGGGGTTTATCTGTGGTTTTATTTATACATATATGCTACTCATCCAGCAGGATCGGAGCCTTCTCTCGTCCCCTGTTGGCGTATCTCTTCCCTAAGAGCACCACAAGCAGCTTGTCGAGTGCCTTGTTGGTCCACTGTGCACAGACGATTATCCCTCCGTAGATCGTTGCCAGCCTTACCAAGAAGGTAAGGAACCCCATGCGATCATCCACAACAGATAGCAGAATAGGTTCAAAGTCGTACTTAAAGAAGATCCCCGGAATGCCCTTATTCTCGTTGGTGTATGTCTTTTCCAATAAGCTTAGAGAGTACTGGTTCGTAAAGATCTCTGCACCGAGTTTCTTGTATACGGTGGGCACCACCGTGAGGAAATAGCTGTAGCTCTGTCTGTTCTCCGCTGTGGTCTTTGCAGTGGCGTCCAATGGGTTGTTGATGTACGGGAAGAAGTCACCAAAGGAGAATTCGCTCACCGCATGCGAGAAGTTTAGGCTCTCCAAGGAAACATGTGACCGATCTCTATAACCAAAGCCCTTTGCGGTGATGTGGAAATCCCCAGAGACTCTATTTACGGGGATCGAGCCAAAGATATGACACGCTGGCGCACCGTCGTTGTTATTCTCTGCTGCACGCATGAACTCGGCCCTGATCCCCTCGGCCATGATTTCATCCAGCCCTGGTGTTACAATCTCTTTTGCATCTCTGTATCCTGGGGGAACAAAGAACGACATCCCGACGTATTGCAACTTCTCAGCAGCCATGAGCCTATCATCGGTGATGTCTCTGACGTTGGTCTGTAGGAAATTACAGGGCATGGCGACAAGTATGTCAAGGTTTATCGTCATGTTCTTGTTCACCGTCGGATCCACGTGGAACTGGTGGACTGTGCGTCCGCCGAAGAAGGAGCCCACCTCAACCCATGTAAGGAACAGTAGGATGAAGAACGTGGCGAACGTGGAGAAGGAGCCCCTGCTCGAGCGCACCGTGTGCTGAGACTCAACTTTAGCTGTGAGTTTATGGTTAGTCTGTGGCAGATTTGGATTAGAAATTTGGGTATGTTGTTCACCCCCCGCACTCGAGTGTCTCTCAGTGTCTGTGTGGTGTCACTCACGAAACGCGTCAAATGTCCTCAGCCTCATTTTACTGTGTGAAGTTGATTCTCTGGAGTTCGGTTCAAAGTGTTTCCATTTTTTTTGTTGTTGATGAACCGAGACAAAACGTGCAAACGACGACAGCAACGAGCTGAGCCGCAACTGGGCAGCCCAATGCAATGGCCAGCGAGCGGAGAGAGGAGATGATGGACGAGGAGCACCTCGAGGCGGTGATGTCGATCTACCCGGAGCTGTCGATCCATGGCCCAATGGCGACTTTTGCACTCGCGTTGATACCGGATCAAGCCGTCAAGATCTCGTTGATGTCGCCCGAAGGACAGAGTCTTGACACGATCAATGCAGATGCAGTGGAGCCACTGATCGTTCACTGCTCACTGGACTTTAGGACGATTTCAATGGAGTCATGGATCAGCTCAGATGTTTTGTCAAGGATCGGACAAAGGCTGTATCAATGCATTGAGGACGACGAGATGCCTCTGTATCAGTTGTGCGATTATATTGCAAATGAACTGGTGCTAGACTTCTCCGATGAGATATATGAAGGGTATAACATTGAGACTAGGGATTTTGCAAGGTTTAAAAAGCTGGCATTGATGAGTGAACGATCCAGGATGAGGGCTTTCAAAGAGGGTTCTTTCCATTGTTCCATCTGTTTGGAGACATTTCGGGGTGAAGATGGTGTCTTGTTGCATTGCAACCATTCCTTCTGTAACCCGTGCTTCAAAGAGATCGTCACTAGAGGTTTGAAGGAAATCACCAAGTTGCAATGTCCCAACTGTCCAATTGAACTACTGGGCAATCATACAAACAAAGCCATCTCTGAGGTGAAACGGATAATGTTTGGCGAACGTATGACCAAGGAGGATTTATTGAACGTTTTAACCGAGGAGGAGTTCACCAAATACAACGAGAGACGATTGGCTGTTTTATTCGAGGAGTTTCAATCCATGTACCCGATTGCAGCGTCCAACTGTCCCCGATGCCATGATTGGATGTTTCATGATGATCCTGATGATGCATTGATGAGATGCCGCAAGTGTTCATTGGCGTATTGTTTCCATTGTAAGCACAGTTGGCATGGGACCACGAATGAATGTGGGAGAAGCATGTATCGTATTCCTCAAGACATTGTTGAACTGATGATGGATTCTCCAGACCCAGGCATTAGACAGCATTATGAGAAGTTGTACGGTGTACAGACCGTCAAGGCTGCATTGAAGGATGAGTTTGATAGACGTGAGATGCTTGAATTGGTTGGTGACAGCGAGGATACGCTGCTGTGTCCTCATTGTGGACTGGCTGTTACCAAGCTGGACGGGTGCAATAAGATGCTTTGTGTGTGTGGGCAAAATTTTTGCTTCCTGTGCGGCGTGGACCTGTTCAAGGCCAATCCATACACGCATTTCAACGACTACAGGTCCCCTTGCTATGGCCGGCTATTTGAAGGATTGGAAACTTGACATTTAATGAACAACAACAAAAGATGGTCTTTTTCACGCACTGTGATACGCCGTGAGCAGTGGGAACCCCCAGCACTTGTACCCAATGGCATTGGCCTGGTAGCATAATCCTTCCGTTTCGATGCCATCCCAACCTTCCTTACGGTTCCAGTTCGTTCCAACAATGTACAAGGGAGGGAACTGGACGCCCATCTTGAACACGACTGATTTCACAAAGAGCAGTGCCCCACCAACGCTCTTGAGCTCGTACTTGGCCTCTACGGACTTTTCCATGCCGTATTTCTCCGGATCGCTAGAGAGTTCGAGGAAATGGAGGGCGTTGGGCCCGGATTTTGGTGAATAGTTGAAATCCGGGTCAGTGTCCAGCTTAGCCTCCTCTTCAGGTGAAGGTTTCGCACGGTCCCCAGCCCAGGCATTGAGGTCATAGTCCGGGTGCACTGCGACGCCTCCGTTGGTCTTCATGTCGACCCTTGTGGTGGCGATGTCCACATTGGACTCGATCATAATCTTGAGCAAGTCCTTTGGAAGCTCGATCATGTCCGCGTCGATGAACAGCGAGAGTTCCTCCTCTTCGAGAGCATGGTTGAGCAGAAAGTTGCGCATCAGCGAGAGCACGCGACGACGCTCCTTCTGCACGTGTTGTGCCTGTCTCTGGCTCTTTTCCACCGTGAGCTTTCTCTCCAAAAAGGGGGCATGGAGCAACGTTACGCGTGAGAATGAATCCTTCAGCGTGGTAAGATCCGCTGTGTGTCCAATGGTCTCGAACACGTCATTGATCACGGAGTCGATCGTGTCGAACAGCTCCTTGGACTTGATGAGCAGGGCGATCGATGTCTCGGAGTGCGGGACGGTGCCGATGCCGCTAAGCAGTTCAAAGAAGTGCTCATAAGTTCTTCCGTGGCCAAAAGTCTCGTCGATGATGGAGAGTACCAACAGCTCGTTCTGTGCAAACTGCTCAACGGTGACAGAGTCCTGCTTCTGTTCGCCGTCTCTTATGGACAGAGAGGGGTGCACGGTGTAGCTGTACACGTGCTTGATGTAGTCGTTGGGCTCAGGGCGCACTGTTTTCAACACTTGCACCGTCACCTTGTCGCCAGCCTCGAGCTTTGCCAGCTTCTCCGTGGCCTCCTTCGCCTCCTTCGCCTTGGACTCGGCCTCTTTCACCTTCTTCTCCTGCTCTCCCTTCTTCTTCCTCCAGATCTCCTTCTGCTTCTCCATCTCCCCGCGCTCGTACTCCAGTTCCTCTTTCACTTTCTTCTTCAGCAGCTCGTTGACCTGGTTCTCGATCCTGTGGCGCTCGAGCATCTCCGGGGAGTTGTTGTTGGTGATCTTGGCTCCTCTTGGCTGCTCGTCGATCGTCTGTAAGATCCCCGTGATCTCCTTGAGCGAGTACGTGCCCCTGTGCGACGTCAGTGCCACCAGCGACACCAGCGCCACCACTGTCACCACCACCGTTGCCGTCCACTGTCGCGAGTTGAGCCTCAGCATCTGCTTAGCCTTCTGTGTTCCTTGTTGAAGCCTTTCTTTGTAGGGGACTTGTTGTTGTTGATGTTTTTGCTTCTATTTATGGAAGCGACATTTTAGTGCGCTTTGTTTTTTTCCTCTGTTGCCCTGGTAACCGGACTACTAAAGAAAGCCCCAAAAAAAGAGTGAATAATGGTAAAGTGTCAGCAGTGCTCTCTCTCACCCGTCCTGCAGTTCGATCGCGTGCCTCGCCACAACGTTCGGGAACCCCCAGCACTCGTACCCAATGGCCTTGGCCTGGTAGCATAAACCCTCTGTTTCGATGCCGTCAAACCCCTCGAGACGGCCCCATCGCGTGCCCACGAGGTACAAGGGAGGGAACAGCACTCCCTGTTTGAACACCTCACTCTTTAGGAACAGGATCGCTCCACCAACAGAGTCCAGTTTGTAGCTCATCGACAGCTCTCCCGTGTTGGATGCGTCGTGGAGCAAGTCGTGCATGTGCTGGGCCATGGATCCATTGGGACCCGGGACGTAGAGGTACTGGTCATCCTTGTCCATCTGCGCCTCCTCCTCCGCACTAGGGGTCTTACGCTCCCCAACCCAGGTGTTGAAGTCGTAGTTCTCAGCACCACCTTGCACCACCCGGGGCACTGCAATGTCCTTCCCTGATTGTATGAACCGTGTAATCAAATCGCTTGGAATCTCCACCATGTCAGAGTCCAGGCAGAGCGTGTAGTGCTCGTCCTGTAATGCGCTTGTCACCAAGAAATTGCGAGACCGGGCAATGGCACGACGTCTCTCCTTTTGAACGTTGAGCGAGTGTCTCGTATCCCTGTCAATCTTGTGCAGATCCTCGATGAACTGCGACTGGAGAACGACAACCTTGCTGAAGAAATCAGGGTCATCGTACCGTCTCTCGACGTATTCTAACACCTTGTCGTATTCGTCCCTTGCGCCGATCAACAGCCCCAGCGTCGTCGTGGTCTTGTTGAACTCCAACGAGTGCAGCGTGGACATGAACTGGTCGAACGTTCGGTCTTCACCATAGGCCTTGGCATGCGCAATCGACACAAGCACGATCAAATCGTTGTAGTCTGTGTTGACTTCAGGCGACGTATACGTGGTCTTTTCGTATGCCGGGCTTCTGCTCACAAAGAAGGACTTGTTGAACTTTGACCGCCGCTGTACAGCAGGCGATGACGTTGTGGACTTGGAGTCCGTCCGTGATGGGTACGAATCACCAGCAAACACCACGATCAGCACAACACATGCGAAAGCAACCACCAACACGCGCTTCATAGGCTGTGTCATGGCAAACTCCCTCATATCCTTCTCCTTTCTCGTGATTTATTTGTGGGTGATTTGTTTGTGGGTGCGATGGTGAACTTTTCGTGTTTCGTGATTTTATCCTGTGTCTCACCGCGTTGCAAGCAGAAATTGCTTCCACTCTCGATACTCGAGTTATATGCTCTACTTCTCACCGCTGTGCTTTGCTACACACCGCCTAACCAAACAATATAAACATGACGGAAAAAACAACCCGCCACAAGTCTCAGAACAACCAGGCCACAAACTTGTCGTAGAACCACTCCGCATCCCTCTTCTTGGAGTACTTGAGCCTCTCCTTTCTCTCCGCATCCTTGATCTTACCCTCCTTCTCCTCGTCGTCAATGTAGTGCTTCAGCGTCACGAGGTCCACCTCGGCAGGGTCCCTAATCTTGGTCTTGAACCAAAGCTTGTATCCAAAGTAAAACACCACGTACACTGGCAGACCAATGTATCCAGTGATAAAAGTCTTGTAGTTGAACCCATTGATGAACACTGTAAAGTTCTTGATGAATGCAATGAGCACACACAGCACCAACGCAACCATTGGGCCCCATGGGTGGAACGGAGCACTGTATGCAAGTGACTTTCTGTCGATTCCCTGCACCTTGAGGGCACGCGTGAAGCCCATGTGGGTGATGATGATGGAGATCCACGTCAACAGGCCAAAGATGGACACAACGTTGACAAAGTAGTTAAACACGGACTGCGATGACTCTGCACAAGACATGTATGCCAATCCGCAGAACAATGTGCACACACCCATGGCAAAGTATGGGATACCCCACTTGTTCGTTCTGGCAAAGATTCTTGGTGCGTTACCGTTGATGGCAAGGCCATACAGCGTTCTGGAGCCAATGTACAGGTCAGAGTTTGCAGCAGAGAAGATAAAGATGAGGATGCATCCGTTGATCACGTGGTCGAGCTTGCCGATACCCGCGTTCTTGATGGCCACGACGAATGGGGAGGCATTGGCCGAGGTGGAGGCCTTTGTGGCAGAGATGAGCAATGGGTCGTTGTATGGGACGCACATTCCTAGGAGGAGCACGGAGAAGACGTAAAAGATCACGATACGATAGAAAGTGAGTCTGATAGCCTTTGGAACGTTACGACGTGGGTTCTCAGCCTCTGCAACGGTGATACCAACGAGCTCAGTACCAGAGTAGGCAAACACAGCGGTGACCAGCACGTTGACAAAGGCGACAAATTTACCCTTTGAAACGTTTGCAATTCCCGAGTATGGCTTGAATGCACCCGGGTCTTTCCAGTATCTGAATCCGAGTCTGTCGTGGGTTGGGCCACCTCCGAGCATGATGATGAAGAGGAGGATGATGAGCCCGACAACGATGATAACCTTGAGGCACGATAGCCAGAACTCAAACTCTCCAAATATCTTGACACCAAAGATGTTGATGAGCACGATCACCACTATAAAGATGGAGATCCATACACCGGGGTTCACCGTGTCACGCGGGACCCAGTACTGGAGCACCAGTGCTCCAGCGGTGATCTGGTTGGGCGTGACGATGAGGTACTTGAAGAGGTAGCAGTATCCAACGGCGAAACCAAGCGCTGGGTCGACATAACGGGTGGCATAGCCGGAGAAGCCGTCAGCCAATGGGATGTAAGTGGCGAGCTCACCGAGGCAGCACATCACCATGTACACGAGCAGACCAATAAAGGCGTATCCGATGAAGAGTGGGGCTGGACCACTGGAACTGAGGGCAGTACCGGAGCCGATGAGCAATCCGGTACCAAGGGCACCGCCGATGGCAATCATCGAGACATGACGGGCCTTGAGGTGTTGCTTGAGTCTGTAGCCGTCGTGGGTAGCGAGGATCTCGTCCTCGCGGGCGTCGCGTGGGCCGGAGTCGTACTGCTCGATGTCGTCGAACTCGAAGGAGGAGACCTGCTTCTTCTCGTCTGTCGACATTGTGGTGTTCGTTGTGGTGGTGATGGAGGGGTGGTGATGTGGGAGATCAGCGGTGGGCTTGCGCTGCCTTATATACTGCCATGGCTAACACTGGGCGGCTAACACTGGGCGGCTAGGAGCCGTGCGGCGTCAGCCGCCGAGGGGAATGGGAGGGAATCAGCTAACCACAACGACGCTGTAACGCTGTAACGCTGTAACGCTGTAACGGTGCAACGCTGCAACGCTGCAACGCTGCAACGCTGCGATAAGGGCTCCAAGGGTCTTCCACACCCCTCTGCTTCCCTCCGCAGCTGTTGCCTGGGGAAAGCGCCGTGCAGGGCCCACAAAAAGAAATGCGCGCGGCCCTTCACCTTCGCTGTTTGATAGGGGGACGACCCACACGGCCCAATTGTCTACGGCTTGGCTTGGCCTTATCACAGCGATTAGTTACAAAGATATCACCCCCATCGTGCCAATGTCAGAATAGATCCAGCAGGTCCTGTTGTGCGCCGCTGCCGCTGCCGCTGCTGGTGAACAGTTCGTTGATCTCCACAGATTCGTCGCCAAAGTCTAACAGGTTCTCCTCGACTGCGAGCTTCGCGTGCGTGTCCTGCAGCCTGGTGATGGCCACGCTCTTGGCCTGCTTGCTCCCCTCCGTCGGTCTCGTGAACAGCACCGAGTTCAGCGTAGACAGCTCGCCAAGCAACGCCTGTAAGAGCTCCGGCTGGAACTGTGGAATCGTCGTCTCAATCCGCGCCAGCTTTGCCAGTATCAACCTTTGAAGTTGCTTCGAATCGTCCAGCGAGATAATGCGCCATGACATGTAGATCTGGTCCCTAACCTCAACGTTATCCACGAGATCCACAGTGTGGAAAACCTTGGCCAACGAATCCCTGTGCTCTCCGGTCTTTACGTTCAAGGTCACAAGGGCATGTACCAATGCCTGCTGCACAGGCACCTCCAATTCGACAAATCCATCCACATACTCCCCCAATCTTGAACTATCAGCACCAAACTCACCAACAACCCAGATATATGCGGCAATTGCCTCGGCATCGACAAGCTTATCCTGTGCCTGCACAACGGTGGGTACAACCATCGAAGAGTGCTCGGGATAAGCTCTCAAGATATCCCTTAGGGCAACAACAACCTCGTTGTACAGCTCACGCTCGTTGATCAGCTCAATGAGTATGTCAACGGCCTTGGAGGCATGCTTGCTCACTTTGATACCCACCTGTGCAATCGCCTTCACCGCCCTCTTGACAAACTCAACGTCAAACTCATGTCCATACTCTTTCAACTCATTCAATATAGCAACGGCGTTGGTGGCATTGGCAAGTCTTACGATGATCTCCAATTTCTCCAGCTTGAGATACAACGGATCAGAATACCGTGTGAAGAACACTTTAAAATGAGTGATCAAATGTGGATACTTCTCCACAATGATTCGAATGTTTCTTAGTGCAACAAACTGAACCTCTGGTGGAGTACTCACCAACGAAACCAACGGGGCGCTCAGCTTCTTCAAAACAGCCTCGGAATCATCAACTTTATCAACGTTCTGTAACACAACCTTGATGCTCGAAAGCACAACCGATGGGTTAGAATGCTGTAATTGCGGTATCACACGCTCAATAATATGCGATGCCTCGGCCTTGTCACCGTCATAGTCCGCAATCGCAGTGAGAATGGTGATCCGCCCCCATTCGGTGCATTCGTTCAACGCAGTGAGTAGCTTGTTCAAAAGCGATCCATCCACAGTGAGAACATCCAACGATGGATCGCTCTCATGGATCTCAGCCAGTGCGGCAATGGCATTGGCAACAACCATCGGATTGGCATCCTCTAGCAACTTCTGAAGCTTGGTGACGAATCCACCTTCAACACACACTTCTTTACTCAGGTCAAACAGCTTTGCCACGCAAATCGCCGCGGTCTTGCGTACGTACGGGTTCTCATCACCAAGGGTCCGATTCAGGGGAACATCGATGTAGTCCACGATCCGATCCACCCTGATGCATCCCATCGTTCTGATAGCCAACGCCCTGACAAGAGGGTTCGGGTCCTCAGCGTCACGGACAAACGTGTTCACAGCGAGGATGCACAACTCTGGGTGCGTCGACGCATGGTTCACGAGGTACAGATACACCAGCTTCTTCTGCGCCAGGTCATGCGTGGAGACGTTCTTGAGCACATCGGGGAACAGCGACGACACGTCCTTGCCCGTGGTCATCAGCGCAATCACCTGTCGGATCGCATCCTTTCGTTCGTGTGCGTACTGTGAGACCAGTGCAGTCCGTAGCTCTGCGGTCTCGCCCGAGGGCTTTGCCAGCAGTTTCTTCAGACGGTTCATCTCGTGTTGTTTTGTTTTGTTTTGTTTGTTTGATGATCTGTTCAATGATTTGAAACATTTAAACATCAACACATTAAAACACAACAATGATCGATCTCACGCTGGGCAGGATCACCGCTCTGCTTGCGGTGCTGGGCCATCCACAGCGCTATGCGAACTTCGTCCATGTCGCGGGAACAAACGGCAAAGGCTCCGTGTGTGCTTACGTTTGCTCGCTGCTCTTGAGCTCCACAAGAGGGCTCAACGTGGGTAAATTCACGAGTCCACACCTGATCCACAGGCATGACTGTGTCAGTGTCAATGGTCGTACTGTCGAGCTCACAAGGTTCCAAAAAGTGGAACAGATGGTCATTGAGGCCAACGAACAGCATTCACTGGGTGCCACGGAGTTTGAAGTGTTGACCGCTGTTGCGTTGGAGATCTTCAGACTGGAACAAGTGGACGTTGCCGTTGTTGAAGTTGGCCTTGGGGGTCGTCTTGACGCTACAAATATACTACCAGGCGCCCGATTGGGTAAAGATGGATGTACGATCTTTGGTAAAGGTGTCCTTGTCACGGGCATAACCAAGATTGGGGTGGATCATGAAGGATTCCTGGGATCGACACCCATGGAGATTGCAAAGCACAAAGCTGGGATTATCAAGACAGGCGTGACAAACATTGTGGATGGCACAAACTCGCCAGAGGTGCTCAATGAGATCGCAAACGAGGCCATGGAGAAACATTCCCATAACTATGTCGTTACTCAGGGAGATGATCTCATACCGACTCCATTTGGGAGTGTGAGCAGGCAGCTATCACCTTTGAAGGGGAACTATCAATTACAGAACCTATCATTGTCGTTAAAGATCTTGGAAGTGTTGTTCCCATTCCTAAGGGAGAACTATCCATTCCAATGCAATTTCTCGTTGGAAAGCTTACAGCGAGGCATACAGAACGTTCAATGGCCTGGAAGACTACAAGACCTGGACTTCCACTATGACGCCCATCGCACCAGACAAGTCTTGCTAGATGGAGCTCATAACACACAGGCAGCTCGGGAACTATCAGCGTATCTTACTGAGAAATATGGTGATTCCCCCATAACGTTCATCGTTGCCATCACCAACGGGAAAGACGTACATAACTTGTTCCAGGGACTCGTACGACCTCAAGATAGCGCCATTGTCACCCAGTTTGGCGATGTGGATGGGATGCCATGGATAAAAGCCATTGAACCGCAAGAGTTGAAGAAACACATGGAACCTTTCGTTAAGGATGTGATTGTAGAACAGGATGTACAAAGTGCAATGAGATGGGTTGAACAGGAAAAAAACATTGTCATTTGTGGAAGTCTATACCTTGTTGGTGAGGTTCTTAAACTAGACGAGGTCAATAGACAAGCATAGTCATCTCTACGCAAAGCTGGAACAAACAACAAACTTTTTATTTTCATTAATCGTGAATCTTTCTCATCCTCAACATGAATTTTATCATGCTCGTCTCTAATGCATACTTTTCATCGTTGGTCATTGCTCTAACCTCGTCATCGCTTACATTAGCCAAGTCATCGATCGCATCAAACACGGAGAAAACAGGGGTTACTTCACCATCTTCAGCACCATCTCCAACGCAATGTCTCTTTGGTGATCTCAGATCCAGTTCAAGTCTTCGCTTTGTAGGTGATAGCGAATCCCGAATCTGCTTCGATGAAGGTTTGACAGGGGAAGAATCCAGGTCTGAGGGGATCTTTTCCAAGGTTGATGGGTTTGAGTCTGAAACTTGCTCCAAAGATGGTCTAACAACTTCGGTTGAGTATGAAACTTTCTTCAGAGAAGGTCTAACAATGGCCTCGGCCAAAACATGACCCAGTAGAGGTCTAGCAATGGCTTCCGTTGGTTCAACAGAATCACTCAAAGAGATGGATTGACGCCCTAGGGGCAAGACGATATCCGTCTCAATGATTTGTGTTGATGCAGTGTTTGGGTCAGAGTGCTTCGTGGTTTGAGGATCGGGCCCATGGACCAACTGTGCTTCAACGGGGCCAGTGAGTGCATCGTGCAGTTCATCAGCAGGATCGCTGCTCGTAAACACATCCATTGATACATCCTCCTCATCAATCTCCGATGTTGACAATTCGACGGAAACGTCAGTTATGCCCTTCTCAATCAACTCCTGGCTCGAAGAGGTCATCACACCAATACGTTCTCCTATAGGTTGGTATTCCAACACAGGACTGGCAATTTCGACGCAGCCCTCAATCACAAGAGTCTCGGCCATGCCTGCGCTGGAGGTCTCGCTGTGCTTGCCAGTGAGTTGGGTGGAACTCAGAACATCCACATGTGGTTCAACAAGCTCTGCTGATATTTGTGGTCCTGTCGCGCGTGTGTTTGAAGTTCCACGAACTTTAGAGTCTATCCCAATGTTCCCATCAGGCCCGGGTGATTCGATAAGTTGTGTCTCACTCAGCCCTGCGCTCAGAAGAACAGTGTCCTCCTCTCCGCTCTCTTCAACCAACAGAGAAACAGCATCTATGGCTGCCGCAACAAACGGTTTCATGACCGTCTTCTTCCGTGGTGAGCTGATATCGTCACGATTCGTCCGGAAGCGGTGCACCAGTGGCATTTCCTTACCCGTGGCAGAATTGGCGACGCCTTCCAACAGCTCCATGACTGCCTCTGCCCGCTGCTGACAGCTAAAGTACTTTGAATCGGATACGAGCGTCGAACAAAGTGTCATACCATGATATAGAATCGCATCGAGCCTTGACGGGTCTTCATGGGCCAACATCAACCATTGGCCCACGATGTGTTTCATCTCGATATAGGTCTCCCTGTCATAGGTCGATTTGGGATCAATGACATAGAAGAACAGGTGTTCTTTCAGTTGGAAAAGTGCCTCTTGATCGTCACGTTTGAGCAAGTGCATAAAGATCTTGGTACCAAATTCTTGTCCACGGGATTGAAGCTTGAATGAGACGCTTTGCACCATATGCGGTTTCAAACTCTTATATGCTGAGTTAATGTAGTCATACACCAGGATATTCTCATCCGTGCTCCACGAGTAACATCCAAGGCTGTGGAAATATGACACCGCTGAATCTCTCTTGTGGACAATCGAGAAGAAGGTCTTTAGCAGTGCCATCGATTTGGGAATCATTCTTATTGTGCGTGCCAGTGCATGCAAAGAGGAAGGTGTGATACTTTGATCCACAATGACACTCTGGAGATTATTCGAGATGTATGATAGGATCTGCTTGTCATCCAGTCTGAGCCCCAGTGTCTCGAAAAATTTGTACTTCACGAGCTTGGTGTGTTCAAGCATCAGCTTCATCAATTCCGCCGGTTTGATGTTCAACTTCAGGCAATGCTCAACGATGTGGAGATATATGTTATCATGTGAGTACACGAGTTCACCGGAATCGGCCACCTCGCTAAATGCAACTGGTCCAAAGTTTGTCCTTAGTAGTGTCAAGAATCTGTTGAGATGTTCCAGTTCACCCTTGGCGCTGGTGGTGGAAGAAGACTTATAGAGTGTCATATACTCCGCAAAGAACTCCTTGAATGAATCACATAGCGAGCACAATTTTTCTGCCCTTTTCCCAATGAGCTTCTCCTGAGGCAATCCTTTCACTCGACACATCAATGCAGAGAGAAGCATCAGCTTAAGATTATCTGGGATGCCTTGAACGGTCCATATGTGTTTTCTGAATAGCTCGAACACTCTCGGTAGGACATGAAACACGACATCATTAGACATTGGCTTGACATCTCCGAGTTCAAATTTGTCATTGGACATCATCTTTACCAGATAGAACACTTGATCAACAGATTGTGTTCCAAATAGCTGAATGAGTACCCTGGTAACATGCTCGCCAATACCAGGGTCTCCACTGAGCAGTAATTCTTCCAATGCCGTTATCAAGTATTCATCCACAACGGTGGACAATGGTGATTGGTCGATGCGTGGGTTATTGAAGAGAACATAGCACACCTGTGTAATGATGGAACAGAACACAGGAGAAATGACGCTGATGTTGAAAACTTTAAACATCATCTGCACTCTCTGTTCAAACTGGTCAATGTTGCAGAGCTCCAAGTTGTTTGCATGGACATAAACAACTGCTCTCCAAGTCCGAAGGGCCGAGGTCCGCGTTTCTGGATTCACACTCAGGAGACATCTCTCGAGGACGGTATACCACGGTGTCCCCTGCATTTGTAAATTGACCGGTTGTTCGCTGTTGTAATGCAAGAGCGTTATTGCTATCCAGATTTCCATTGCCAGTTTGCTATTATCCCTTGTCATCTCATTCAAACGATCGACCAAATAATGTATCGTTGGTTGTGCCAAGTCCACCGGTGTGGAGCTTATTGACACGAAGCTATGTGGTGCCACGTTCAATGCCAAATGCACAGGATCGCTTAAGATGCGGCTCACTTCGTAGCTGACAATCTTTGAGCTTATGAATGCCTTTGCAGTCTCCAACAATGCCACGGAACTGGCTGCTATTATCTTGGAGCTCATCGGGGAGGAGAAATCACAAAGACAGTTGAAAAGCACAGGTAACCATGCCTTGGCATGTTTCTCCATCATGGGTGTGCAGTGTATCACCATGGCTTTGATCGTGTGGATCTTTTCGAGTAAAAGAGATGCGGAATTGAAGTACTTCATGTTTATGAGTGCAAAGAGGATGTACTCCTTCACTGGGATCGTCAACAAGGTATAGACCCGTTGATCTTTGAGCAATTGCAAATTGGCACTTAGGAGACTCTTCGAGATGGTTGCCCTTCTAATTGCAGATGAGGCTTGAGATATGCACCATTTGGCGTATCCTTGAATGGTCTTGGAGGTCTTCTTCCAAAACGCGTTAAAGATCTTGGGGCTTGAAAGAAGCACGGTGAAGATCTTTACGATTTGAACATCTGTGCGCGCGAGGAATGGGTTCTTACTTTCATTCCCGTGAAGAACTGTTTCAATGGCTTCGAGGTCATGCTTGAGCACTTTTAACAAATCCGGGAGAAGTGGCAACAGCAATGCAACTTTTTTATCTGACAGATCCTTCAACAACAAATGGAAAGTTGCGTAGATCTCAAACTGACGGTCGCATTTGTAAGTTTGTAGTAAGGCCAAGCCACCTTGTAACAACTCATCAAAGGTGTTCAGTTCCTGCACAGCAGATTTTGCAGTCTCCAAACCCGGGATATTCCCGGGAGACCAGAACTCCATCAATTGTGGCTCATTACCAACCAATGGACGCATCACTGGTGGTGTCACTGTGGCCTTTGTTCCCTTGAGTATCGATTTCCTTGGTGTCTGCGCCTGTGGTTCCTCCGTGGGCAGCTGTACCAACTCTGCAAGAAACGTCACCCGCTTCTTCTTCTTCTTCACCGGTGAGGACTGTGCATGGGCCAGTTCAGGCGACGGTGATGGTAGCGATGTGATCATCCTAAGGGGAGAACTTGCAGCCTGCCTCTTGTGCAATGGACTCGGATCCATCCTCAGCTGTGCTCTCGTCCCAAAGGGCTGTGGCTTACGCGTGCTGCTGGGTGTTGACGATGCCGGTGGAGCAACGGCAGGAACCGGGTGACGACGCTGTGGAGCTGTCATTGGTAGTTTGGATCGACAAATGAGGGATGGCGGGGGATAGGGAACTGGAGATGAGATGGGACTGCTCAATATGGGAGACGCGAAAGAAAGTTACGCGACTAGGTGGGGCTAAAATTGTCCGTAAATGGCCAAATAAGGAATCTTCCTGTTTTGGTAAGATCACGTGATCATATGTATACCACAGCCAATGGTATATCGTAGTACTAATGAAATAGCAAAGCTAACCCCCTATCAGGCCAGTCTCTGGGGTCTTCTCGGCGGCCTGGAGTACCTGATAACATCTCTATACAACCTCCTTCTCTTGAATTGACCATCCTCCAAAAATTCGTTATTCGTATCCACCTTCATCCCAGGCAGCATCTTGATGTCCCACGTTTGACACCATAGTGCACAATCATAGTCGATGTTCCACGAATCATCGTCAAATCTCCAAGTTAGCGGCACTGCGACTTCCTCAATGGCCATCACACCAGGTGGGGGAGTATTGCTCTTTCTGTATTGGCTCCCCGGATGGAAAGTGTGGTTTGAAAAGAGGTAAAACTCCCATTCGTTAGTCGTATGGCTCCTTTGCCATATTTCAAACACCTCCACTTGACGCAGTTCCGGTTCTTCATCGATGATGATGTCCTTCCGTTCTGATTCTTTCAGCGCCTTCTCCAATTCTTGCCTCTGTGGTTGGAGTAATCTCTTTATGTCTTTCACCAGGGGTTTCACCTTCGGATGCACGGTGATCAATAACAACCAGCCGTTGAATATGAGCAAGCATCTCCAGGGGAGGTATGGACCAAGAACAATCAACGCGATGACGAGGGTTAACAGCGTGAAGAATAACGATGTTGAATGCCGTTCATCTTTAAACCCGGCAGGACCATACCAGAACTTCTCCACTTTATCAAATATTGACACGCCACGGGATAAATTGTTTTGTAGATCCCTTAGATTAACCAAGAACTCGATGTTTCCTCTGTTGTTGCCAGGTTCCAACGCTTGCTCTGGTGGGGATTCGTCCAGATACTGATCCAGTTGCTTGTCATCCTTGACCCTGGCAAACTTGTCAATGAGGGAATCGCCCCTAGTGTTGACCCGATGTAGATCCAGTCTGTGCAAGGGATGTCTATGGAGATATCCTGGTAGCATGACACCGTAGAGCAGGAACACGAGGGGAAGGATCAGCAACAGGTTTGGATGGATCACCACAAGCGTATAGACCATCAGCGCCAGCAGCGTCGCCGAGGGCTGTGACCAGTTGAGGATCCGCAAAAGCGAGTACTGCGTCTGAAATACCCCACCCAGCCTCTCGGTGAGCTTGCGGAGGTTTCTGATCAGCATGGGAAGCGACAGCGAGTCCATCTCGTGGCGCATCGGGTCGTTGACGCGTTGCTGCAGCTGTGGCATTGGCAGCCCACGCTCGAGCAGCTTGCTCAGCAGGATATCCGTGAAGTGTTTCTGCCGCCTCCTTACATCATTATCATCACCGTCATCACCGTCACCTTCACGATCACCATCACCATCGCTCCATGGCAAGGTATCAGCCTCCTCCAGCCGGTCCAGCGAGGCCTCGATCACCGCTGCTGCTGCTGCTGCCAGGTGCGAGTCCGAGATGCGCGTGGACTCGGACACTGCGACAAGCCCAGCCACCAGGCGCTCGTGTATGCCCATTGCCTCTTCTTCTTCTTCTTCTTCTCTGTTGCTCGGCCTGTTGCTCGGCCCGTTGGCGTTGTTTTGTTGATTGGGAAGAGGAGACGCCGAATGCGGAAATTTATGTGGGGCAGAGGGGAAAGCGGCCAATGGGTATAAAAGACTTCTCTTCTCTCTTCTCTTCTCTCTTCACTGCGTTGCTGTCACAGAGAGTCGCTAGAGGAGTCGCCACAGTAAAGTCGCTAGAGAAGTCTTCACAATGCTCACAGCCCTGCCAGGCTCACAAGAAGAGGGTTACTCCCCGATCTACGCTGTCGAGCCCAGCTCCGTTGACCCCAAGCTCGATACGCTCTCCAAGCTATGGAAGCGTGCACTGGGTGCTTTTGCCAAGGAGGACTGTCTCGGTGTGCGTCGCTTCCATAACACCAGAAAGCGGGCTCTTGACGATTTTCACACCTACGAGACGTATGAAGAGGTGGACAAGAGAAAGCATGCCATTGGGTGTGGGCTGATCCATCTGGTGACACACCACGACAAGTACAAGGAGACTCTCTCAATCAGTGGAAAGCCTGAGTTCGTGGTGGCAATTGCGTCTGCAAACCGGGCAGAGTGGATCCTGGTGGATATGGCTTCAAGGGACTTCTCATTGACAAACACGGCATTGTATCCAACATTGGGTGAGGAGTCCTCAAAGCACATCCTGGAGACAACAGAGGCACCAATTGTGTTTGCCAGTGGTGACCAGATCGTCAAACTCCTTGAAGTGAAGCCATCACTACCGCATTTGAACACCATTGTCTCCTTTGATGAGTTCAATTACGACCATCGCCATTTGTTCAGCAAGGCAAAGCTGCTTGGTGTCACCTTGATCGACCTGAGAGCCGTCGAAAAGACCGGTGAGCGCCATCCACTCCCAAGGAACTTCAACCCACCCACAAGGGACACCATATACACGATCTCCTTCACCTCGGGCACAACGGGAATGCCAAAGGGTGTGGTGATCCCGCATGAGATGGCTGTATGCGGGATCAACGCTTGCCAGACGAAGCTGGCCTCCCCAATCATCACCAATGGTCAGCGAGAGTTCCTCCAGAATAGAGACCCCAAGACCAATGAGCAAATCACCGCATTGTGCCATTTACCCTTGGCACATATCTATGAGCGACAAATCTCTGGGTATGCGATGCTCTCGGGTTTCAGGCTCGGTATGCCCTCCAGCACTGATCCTTCTGCGGTAATATCCGACTTGCGGGCTTGCAAGCCACATTATCTCGCCTCGGTGCCTCGAGTTTATAACAGGTTCATGGATGCCCTAAAGGCTCAGTTGGAAGGCTCGCAGCCCTCAACCTATGCTCGGTCGCTCTTGGGACTCGACAGGTGTCGTTATCTGATCTCTGGCTCTGCGCCCTTGGGCACCGAGGCAATCAAGTACCTCAGAAGCACCTTGGACATCGGGTTCTGTGTCGCCTATGGGTGTACGGAGACATATGCGGGCATATTCTTTGGCAATGCCTTTGAATCCCAAGTTACCAACTCGTGTGGAACTCCCTGTGGCTCTGTCCAGCTGAGAATCAGAAGCGTTGGTGAGATGGGATACACCGTTGATGGCACCTCCATCCGGGGTGAGTTGATGCTTCGTGGACCACAGATATTCGCAGAGTACTACAAGGACCCCATCTCCACAGATGAGGCATTCACACAGGGGTTTTACCACACGGGTGATGTCGTGAGCATGGATGCAAAGGGGAACATGTACATCATTGACCGTGTGAAGAACTTTTTCAAACTGGCACAAGGTGAGTACGTCACCCCTGAGAGGATAGAAAACATCTATCTGGAACGATCACCCTTGTTGACCCAGTTGTTCATCCATGGCGATTCATTGCAGGATTACCTCGTTGCCATTGCTGGTATATCGTTGGAGTACGCTGCGATTGTACTCAAGGACCATTTGAAGAAAGATGTCACCCCGGAACAGATTTTGGAACTACTCCAACGGCCAGAGTACAAGGCCATGCTGTTGAAGCGTTTGAACCATGACGTTCGTGGTGCAGACCTACAGGGCTTTGAGAAAGTTCACAATATCCATTGGGCATTCGAACCTTTGAAGATGGGCGATGGGGTTCTTACGCCAACGATGAAGATCAAGCGTGCCAAGGCAAGAAGGCACTTTGCCCAAGTGCTGCGCAAGCTGTATGACGAGGGGTCTTTGGTGAAGACTTCACGGTTGTAGTAGCAGCCATTTATATTTATTTTTCATGACATCACTTCTTGTACTTGTCCTTGAGTCCAGGTACAACGGTCTCCTCGACGTACTGCTTCTTTGCGCTCTTGAAGATGGTGTCCAGCGTCGCCGTGGCTGCCTGGTCGAACTTGGCCACGACATGGCCAGAACCGTCCATCTTCACTGCAACGTATCCTCCCGTCTCGACTGAATCGACGGCAGTCTCTCCAGCCCAGGTGGCAGTGTCGTACTCCTCGAGTGAAACCACCGGCGGCTCTCCGTTGACGTAGGCTGGGAAGGACATATTTGCTGTCAATCAAATGCTCATCGCCCAAAAAGTTTTGTGGTAAATTTTGTAGCGATCAAAAGGGCACACACACACAAAACACATCACCAGGTTAACCTCATTAAATGACGGTGGAGATCCCTAAGCTTGCGGTCCCAGGGCAGCTTCTCACGCCGACACACCAGTCGGTCGACTCTACGATCACACGGTTCACTGCAGGACCGGGCACCACGACATCGACCGTTTCCAAGCTCGAGGTGGTGATATCGACGCTGTTGGGCAAAGTCCAAACGCGTGAGGTCTCAGAGAATACGTACGAGGTCTCGGTGCTGTCAGAGAAATCAGGAAGACTCCCGCAAGAGGGTGATACCGTTCTCGTCCGTGTCGTGAGGCTTTCGCTCAAGCAGGCCTACGTTGAGATCGTGGCATTGGAAGGCTCAGGAACCGTGCCCGTGGACTCTGGCATTGGATCCAACGGTTCAGGGATAGTCTCCTCTGGTGGGGGATCCGGTGGACTCTCGCTACATGCCTCTGACCTTGGTGAAACATTCAAAGGTATCATCAGATCACAGGACGTCCGGTCTACGGAACGTGACCGTGTGAAAGTGGTGGACTGCTTCAAAGCTGGTGATATAGTACGTGCAGAGATCATTTCATTGGGTGATGGAACGAATTACTACCTGACGACTGCAAAGAACGACTTGGGCGTGGTGTTTGCCAGAAGTAAGAACGGAGACATGATGTATGCGTTGGATTGGCAGACGATGGTATGTCCCCGTACGGGGGAGATGGAGGCCAGAAAGTGCGCTAAACCTGTACAGTAATGGAATAGCTGATGACTTATTCTGTTTTGTAGAGAGACTCCAATGAGTCACATATACAATCCTCTCTTGTGTCTCCGATGACTCCACAATAAAAACAGTAATGGAGCCTGATGGGATGGCGCTTCTCACTGTGTGTCAATGGCACCAACTGTTGCCTCTTAGAGCTCTCAACACGATAAACTTGGGCCACTTGACCACCATTCATTGACAGCCAGCATGACCAAACAGCTTGGGGCCATAATGGGCGAACTGGACCTCGAGATGGCCATTCATGTACTCCCGCAGTCAATGCTACCGTACAGATCTGTCATGATTTCGTACACGGCCCCATTCCTGTCCACTATGGTTGGATACCCATTGGATTCCATCAGGACCAAGATGCAGACTCATAGGTTTGACGGTATCTACGACTGTTTTAAGAAGAGCGTCGCCAAGCGGGGGAATCAGAGGCTTCTTCCGTGAGTTAACGGCACCGCTTGTCTCCACCTCGGCAACAAAGGCTATCAGGATCGTTGTGTATACCGATATGAGGCCCTATTCGACAAGGCGCCAACAGCTCACATTTTGGTCCTCTCATGGTGTCTGCAAACTCTTCAAAGGGATTTACAGTATTCATCATGGCATCCAACAATGCACCGGTTTCGTTCCTTTCAGGTGCAATGGCAGGCACGATTTGGACTGTATTCGCAACTCCCTTTGAATTCGCAAAGATGTTCCAGCAGCTCGTTTGCATGCAGCCTGGACATCATCCACGCAATTAACAGACAGGTGATAAATCCCCCGACGACATGGCAGGTTGCAAAGCAGATCAGGGCACAGACGGGGATGAGAGGTCTCTTCTCCGGGTTCAACTATCATATGTTGCGTGACTCTGTCGGGTTTGGGCTGTATTTCTTCATCTACGAGTCAATGAAGATCTTGGTTGATGGGGCTGGTACCGAGGAAGGATCCATCGCAATGCCCTCATTGTCCATCCCATTTGCTGCAGCGGTAAGTGGCATGATTCCCCATTGACACTGTCAAATCTCTTGCACAAAGGGATATCATTTCCAACATCACCAGAGGCATAGCGTTGAGATCGCTAGTTGTTCCCAGAAGGACGCTGAAGGTCCCCACGAGGGAGTCGTACCATGGACTCAGTGTTTGCCTACTCAGATCGGCTATCATGAGCGTTGCGTTCTTCGGCACGTTTGAGTACCTGATGGCACACATAGCATAGAGTGGTGGAAGGCTGGATCATGATCATGATACGTTAGATAGGAACAAGCTGCGGCCCAATAATTTTTTCAACCAATGATCATCATGCATCCCATGGACACCGCAACTGCCAGCAAATCTTCTAGCTAACTGCTTAATTTTAACAGCAGGATTAACATCAGGATGAAACGTTGCTTGGATTCTGGAATTAGGCTGTAGTACAGCTTCTAGTTCAGTGGTCAGCTAGTTATAGTCGAGACTCGGTCACGTAGCAACTAGCAGCCTAGCTGTAGGTAGTACGATATGAGCAATAACTATATTCAAAGGGCGCCATATACTTGCAAATATATAATTCTATTGATCATGATGATCGGGCCGGGAATCCATATCACGTGACCAGAAATCAAAATATCGCGAGAAAAAAAGATGCTTCCACTCGGAGTCGAACCGAGGATCGCTACATTACTAGTGTAGCGCCTTACCAACTTGGCCATAGAAGCTTCTTCGGAGCAAAAAAGCAACGCTCTATTCCATTTCGTCAGGCGCATGTATGCACAATGACGTCATCATAATTTTGTAATTTGGCGAAGTGGTCACCATCGGGTTTCCAGCGCTCTGCCATGAATTCAAAAACACACCCGAAAAACACGAATCAGTGAGTGTGGTATTTGTTATGTAAGCATTATGTAAGTGTAGCTTGAAAACGCGAAATCAAATCGAAATGCAGTAGCGTAAATGCACAAAACGAAAGCATGAAAACAGGGGCATTAGAGGGCCGTAACGGGAGCAATGAGTCAAGCTACTTGTGAATCACGTTACAGACACGAGTTCCGCTTGTTCTATGGTTGTAATATAGAGGTTATGCACGAGAGATTATTATCGTAGATTAACACACATTCCTTTCTCAAACTTCAGTATCTGAGTCACCCATAGAGGTACACCCATATAGATAAAGAATTCGTGAAACGTAACAGCTGGACAAGTGTTGAATTCAAAGAGGTTTCTGTGAGGTTGAGTCACAATGGATCAGACTGGCAAGACGCTTATTTAGCGTTCTGCGCTTTGTAGTACTTGGCAGTGTCAACCATGTTGGTCAACGAAGCTCTGGCCTCAGTCCAGCCTCTAGCCTTCGAACCACAATCAGACTTGATCCAGAACTTTGCAGCTGGGTTGCGTATCCAATAGGGTGGCAATCTTCTAGATGAGCTGTCTCTTGGACGGAATCCCTGGGGGGTGGATGCCAGACAACCCCAGACCAGCGTGGTTTGGATATTCAGAGAAACCGATGGAAACAGCATCAGAATCAAGAGGCTTGATGTATTTTCGAATTCAAGCCGGAGTAACAGAAGGGGGAGTGGATCTGAGTGGCATTATTGACACAAGCAATGGCAATTCTGAAAGGCTCAGCGGCCCACTGGTTGTAGTACTGTCTCTCGGCGCCGTTACTCAATGGAAACCCCTCTCTAAGAACCATCAACTCTTGGAATGGACCATCTGAGGGTGGTGATTGGACCAGTGAGCAGACTCTTCATTGGCTTGGCAGTCGGACTGGAGCCAACCGTTCTGGGTGAAGACGAAACCCTTGAGTTGCTCACTGGAGTACTGCACCATTGATGGTATCCAAGGTTGGAGCGACGGTATCAAAAATAACTAGCAAGCCAAAGATGAGGACCGGCTCTTCGAACTGGACAGCAGTAGCACCAGCTTTAGCGAGCTTCTTCAAGATTTCAGCATGGACTGGGATGGACTGTGCCCGGAAAACCAAAAAAAGGGCGTGAATCTGAACCCATACAGTGACAAGGAAGGACACGTGAGTACGAGTTCTGCAGTGTAAAGAGGCGAGTCAGGAAGAAGTCCACCCCTTATCTGCTGATACGATCGATCGAATAAACTCCGGATTTTCCTCCACGTCGGAACGGCCAGAATTAATAATTAACAACAGCAAAAAGAAAACACAAGTTTGCCGCCCGGAAAAATTCCACTTAAACGAGCTGTGCTAAGAGACGCCATCCAGGCGTATTTCCATTTTATTTTGACCCTCCCCCGGAATATTGGACACCCTTATAGCGAGAGCGAGCAATGGTTGTGACAAAGAGACTCAAGCGATACGTATGCAACGATCCCACTTGCAACAAAGCGTACACTCGTCCTTGTTTACTAGAGGAGCACAGGCGAAGCCACGACAACACGAGGCCCTTTGTCTGCACCATCTGTGAAAAGTCCTTCTTTAGGGAGACGCATCTCAAGTCGCATATGTGGACGCATGCGGAGGAGAGGCCCCTGGGCTGTGATAAATGTCCGAAACGTTTCATAACCAACCAGCAGCTACAAAGGCATCTGAGGACTCATCTGAAGCGGGAGCAGAGGCTTGCAAATGGCGAGTCCACTGGAACAGACACCACGGGGAACTCAAGTTCGACGTCTGGATCCCCTGTGAATTTTAGCTCTCCAGATATCCATGTCGGTGAAACCATTCGCAAGGCTTTGAAGTTTGACTGTCCCTTTGATTGTGCCCACTCCTTCTCCAGCGTCTCGGGGCTCGGTGATCACATGCTGGAGACCCACATCCTCAATGATACGCTCTCGCCGCAAAAGCATCAATCTCATTTGATTGAGACTCTTGATGTCCCCGATTCTTCACATACCCCTGAGGATTTCTCATCCTGGAATGGGATTGATTGGAGTGAGAATGTCTGTAGAGAAGTTGAATGTCAGAATCATACTGGGTACGCCGACACTGAGCAACTTATGCTTCATTATACCCAAAGCCATGACATCATGCCAGATTCGTTGCTTCAGGACTACCTGTTCAGCATCGATGAGGGGCTATGAATGATGACATATATTGGAGAAAAACATTTAGAGGACTATTGACATTTCAGTCATGATAATGAGTTACTGCCAATAAAAACTCTGTAGCAATGACTGGTGTCCAGCAGGTGACAAGATTGCACCAAAAAGTGCTGAAATCCATGTTCCATTGAGGACTCGCTTGTGAATGTCTGTACCGATCGATTAACATCGCAAGCGACACAGCCCCAATCTTTGGCGATAGAAATCATCATTGCTTTGTCAGATCGTTCGGCGAAGGATTGCATAGTAAGTTGAAACACCACGGGCCTTGGGACAAGAATCCCCTGAAACTTACAGTACTCATATTACTCTACGAACATGTTACAGCATACCAATATTAGCGCATTGGAAAGATCTCTTGGTAGATCAGTCCCCAGGAGAAGCCTGAGTACACATTGGGGGGTTTTCCGGTCTATTAGGCTCAGAGTTGGATCCTCTGCAAGGGGAGATTGTCACCACCCGTTGAGGAACATCAAGTGTCCATCGGCAATGTGCAACAGATGATGACAATGGGCTTGGCCATTGGGAAAGGTTCAGTGACCTTTCAGTATTAAGTGCTCAATAAGTGAGAGGGTTTCCCCTTTTCTTCAGCCAATGGGTCGGATTTCAGTATTTCCACTCACTTTTTCTTGAGTCAAAATTTGACACAAAACGGCTATGCATGGACCATGCACGAGTGAACGGGGTACAGAACAACAAGTTGCGGTCATAAAACATTAGCCCATATAGCTTGATATCTTCTGATGACTTCCAGGGCCAGTTTATATCAACTTCTACCCCCAAAATCGCTCTTCACACAAAGTGATAACGAATGAGAACAAAAGTCGGATCTGAGACTAAAATCGTTTCAAAACTTTATGCAAATCGTCTATAAGTGCAGCATCTATTCCCCCGAAAGTTTTCTGCCTCATCCACCCATAAGGAGCTACTTCATACTACTAGAGATGCTTCCTGATATAGCACTTGCCCGCTATCAAAGCCATAATGAACTCTGCACTACTTCTCCTATGAGGGTGTTCCCGAGCAAACCAGCGGTGGAAACACCTCCTCAAGTGGTGGTGGCTACAGAGAAACCACAGCATCCCAGACCAAAGTACAGACTTGACCAGAGATTCTTCTTCTTTATCTGTGAAAACGACATTGATCATCTCGACAAGGAGCTGTTGCCTCAATGGCAGGCTGCGAGGGCCATTCTCAGGCTTCAGAGGGACTACCTTGTCCTTACTGATGAGGATGAGAAGATGGGGATGGAATTGGACATGGAGATGGCCATTGCCGAGTATGACATGGAGTGGCCCGAGGAGGATGAGGAGGAGAGCGAGGAGGAATGATGGTGCTACGATTAATGAAGTGGAATGAAAATGAAATGTTTGTAACTTTTTGTAGTATTTACACTTGTACTGGTTGTTTACTCTCCAGTGAGCCGATCACAGCGATTACTGCACGCATCGCCATGATTCCATCGTCAGCCGTGCATAGAGGAACACACTCTCCTTGGATGCATTGTGCAAAGTGTTCCATCTGAAGCATGAATGGGACACCTTGGAGATCTTGATCCAACACATCCTTTATGAGTGGTTCCCACCATCCATCCTTCCCCGTGTCCTGATGGAAGAGCGTCAAGTCAGGGATTGATAACGTTCCCCTTGTGCCAAAGAATCTGTAAAAGACACCATCGACACCTGTGTCGTTCTTTGCAATCAACGGATTCTCGCCAGTGCCCATCTCAAAGTTTGCCGGTGAGACAACGTTATCACACACTATGAACGATCCACGAGTGCCACTTGCAAAAGTTAGATGGATCACCGCACCCTCTTCTACGGAGTTTGCTCTAGTTCTCTTCACCTCTGTGGCGTAAACTTCCGAGAGTGGTCCCAAAAAGTACTGCAAGAGATCCAGATCATGAACGAGGTTGATATTCAACACACCTCCTCCGGTGGCTCTGCTCTTCCTCCAGTCCGCTTGGTCAAAGTACTCGTCGCATTTCTTGAGGCACCAAACAGCATCCACGGCAATGACCTCTCCAACCCGGTGTAGGTGTCTCTTTGTCGAAAGCACATACGGGTTGAACCTTCTATGATGACCCACTAGTAACTGTACTGAGTTGTCCCTTGCCAGTTGTTTAAGATGCTCGGCTTCGCTGACGTTGAGGGAGATGGGCTTCTCCACAATGACGTTGATCCCACTCTCTAGCAGCTCTTTGGTCACGGCGTAGTGCGTGTGGTTGGGCGTACACACCACGGCCCCGTCCACTTGCACCTCTTGTAAACAGGCTTTCAAGGATTCGAATATACTCGTTTGAGGGAAGTCAACGTTGGCCTGTACCCGTCGAGCGTTATCGGGTGACGACTCCACGATGCCCACTAGTTTTGTGTGTGGACAACTAAGCACAGCCTGAGAATGACGCGGGCCTATGAGTCCGTATCCTATGACGATGATGTTGGATATTGAGATTGTCACTGTGGGTTCTCTGTTAGCATTGGTGTCCCGAAACTGAGTTGTGGCACCAAATTGGTGGAGAGAAGGACTCACTGGTTCGGAGGGGCTCTTGTGATAGCTCCTGTTGATCTAAAGCGACGGTGGTGGGTAGCTGACGACAGGACTCTCTCAATCTGCTCTGCTCTCCTCCTCAGTCTCTAAGAGAAGTGGACCGTTGCAGCTTTCCCCGAGGAAGGAATGAATTTTCGTGCTCGATGACACATAATGTTTGGTTGTGTTTTTTTTTTTTTTTTTTTTTTTTTTTCATTTTTCCTGCGGAGTCGAAATTTGGGCTGCACGTTTCAGCTGGGGATTGTGGTTACCGTGGTTACACACGTGCAACCACATAGAAGAGTGCCACTACGCGGGGCTCATCAATAGCGTAATCATTAAAGTGTGTATATCATCAGTGCGACGCCAGCTTCACAGGCATATCCGTCTCCAGTGACTTGACGACGGCCTCGATGGCCAGCATCGCAAAGATCCCGTCGTCAGCAGTGCACCGGGGCTCCTCCTCGTTTCTAATAACCTTGGCGAAGTGCTCCATCTGAAGGTTGAAGGGGATGCCCTTGGTATTTCCCTGGTGCTTCTCCTTGGTGATTGTGCTCCACCAGCCAGAGTCCTTGACCCCATCCTGATGGAACAGCGTCAGGTCTGGGACGGAGAGCGTGCCCCTGGTGCCGAAGAACCGATAAAACACACCATCGATGCCCTCGTTGTTCTTTTGGATCAAGGGGTTCTCTCCCGTGCCCATCTCAAAGTTGGCTGGCGAGACGACATTGTCACACACGATGAAGGACCCACGGGTGCCGCTCTTGAACTTGATGGTGAGCACTGCACCCTCCACGACGGCATCCTCGCCCACGTTGGACTCGCGTACCTTTTCGCATTCAGCAGCGTATACGCTCTCTATGGGGCCCAGGAAGTACTGGAGCAGGTCGAGGTCATGGACCAGGTTCAGGTTGATGACGCCGCCACCCATCGCCTTGGAGCTCCTCCAGGGAGTCTGTTCGAAATACGACTCGCACTTCTTGAGGCACCAGACGGCATCGACAGCTATGACTTTACCGACTCTCTCGAGCTGGCTCTTTGTCGCAAGAACATACGGGTTGAACCTGCGATGGTGACCGATGATCATCTTGACGCCGGTTTCTTCGCCCAGTCGCTTGATCTCCAGCGCATCCTCCACACTTGGGCTGATGGGCTTCTCAATGAGCATGGCAATTCCCCTGGTTGCGAGCATCCGGGCCACTTTCAAGTGCGTGTGGTTCGGGGTGCACACCACTGCACCGTCGAGGTGGATCCCAGAGTCAAAGAGGTCCGCCAGTGTCTTGAACTGCGGCACCGATGGGAACTGCGCCCGGGCCCTGTGTCGCTTTTCGTGTCTGGAGAAGGGGTCCACCAGTCCCACGAGCTGTGTGAGGGGACATTCGTCCACTGCTTGAGCGTGACGAGGTCCAATGAGTCCGAATCCGATCACTGCGATGGCCAGCGGGGAGGTGATTGTCATGTAATAACTGTCTTTAGGGCAGCTGTTTGTTGTTGTTTGTTTGTTAGAAGTGAAAGAGTGGCGACTGCGAGGCCCTTGTTTTATCTTTCTTATCAACAGCTTTTGTTTCTTATCTCGTTTATGACATCACCGGAAATGTGTAGCTCTGAGCACAGTAGGTGATAAGAAGAGGAGAGAGGGGGGGGACTACTTTGTGGAGAGAGATCCATACAATTTACATCAGTTCATGACAATTCGATGAGCGTCCCATGCCCGGTACTCGAACAGCTCGTCCATCCGCTCGATGGGCACCCCCTTGGTTTCCGGGTAGAAGCACCAGAATATGGGCAGTGACACCAGCATGGCACTGGCAAAGAGGAAGAAGATCCCGTAGTGTAGAGTATCCATTAGCTGCTCCGTGAATCGGGCCATGATGTACGCACAGAGCCAGTTGGAGCATGCGTTGAGTGTCCCACTTGCGGGCCTCACGGAAGATGGGAACACCTCGGAGTTCCATACCCAGGGCGTCCCGGACCACGATAAGCCATACGATACCGTCCAGGCATAGAACAGCAACAGAGCAATGACCCCGCCGATCCCAAAATCTCCCGTGTGCCATTTCACATAGAATCCAATGTACCAAAAGCACAAGGAGCAGACCACCAACCCAACGATCAGGCATGGTCTTCTGCCATACCTGTCCACGATCTTCACGGACCAGACGATGCAACATGCACCTTTTATAACTCCAAAGAGTCCTGTGGATAACAACGATGCACTCAGGGAACCGATGCCCATAGTTTGGAAGATCCTTGGTGAGTAATAGTTCACCGCGTTTACCGCCAGCGTGTTTTGCATGATGAACAGTGAGACGGAGAGCAGCAGTCTCTTTTGCAAAGGTTTTGTCTGCCATATGTGTTTGAACGGGTCCCATAGTCCCACCCCCACTTGGTTGTATTTTTGTTCAATCTCCTTTTCGATGACGTTTGTTTCGTACTCTATGTATTCATGGGCCATGGGTAATCCACGGAGAAGGCACAAGGTATACATTGCCTCCTCATGTCTCCCAACGCTGAATAGCCATCTTGGAGACTCCAGCAGAGTGGTCAACCCGAGGGCAAACACCACGGGTGGGACCAGTTGTAATGCACAGGGGATGATCCATTGCCACCGACTCTGGTTGGAAAGCGTCACGGTCGTGATGTAGTTGATCCAGAACCCCAACACTCCGCCAACTTGCCATGCGATCTCGTAGAACCCGACAAGCTGTCCCCTAATGCTGGGGACGCTGATCTCCACGATGTAGATCGGTCCGATGCTAGATGCTGCACCAATGCCCACACCACTGATGAATCTTCCATATCGCATTGGTGCTAGTCCTCTAGAGCCATTGGCTAGTAATTGCAGTGAAGATCCAACAAGCAGCAGCACCGTGACGAACATGAAGCTCTTTCGAGACCCATATAGTCTCCCCATCGGGTATATGACCAGCGTACCGAACAACGCCCCAGCCTGGAACAGCGAGATCACCGACTCGAGCACTTGGCTCCTCTCGGATTCATCCATCAGGTCCAGCCCAAATTCGCTCTGGAACGACACAAGGCTCACCATCCCAGAGGTGAACCCACTGTCGTAGCCAATCACAACGGCGATCCACGCAGCGATCAGCGCACACGCGTACAGCTGGCCGTTGTAAACCTCTGTGGGAGTGTGTTGCGACTCCTCCCTCTCTCTGGGCACCAGCCACTGCACCCAATCGATCATTGCCCTCCTGTTGATGTTGATGTTGATGTTGTTTGTTTGTAAGTGGGCTTATCGCTAATCGGCATACTGCCCCGATATGGTAATTTCCTATTAGGGTAATTTGCGCTGTCGAGATGTACGGCATGTGTCACCCGGCCTTTGCGGAGGCGGGTGCCAGTAAACAACGAAAATACACGGGGGAGGCCTTGTTCTTTCTCTCTCTTTCAAGGCCATGGGGAAGCTGGAGAAGAAACCCTTGACTGGTGCTGGGATCGGATGGTGCCATCGAGCTCTGCTGCCCTGTCTGGCGGTTCTGGGGCTTGTTGCGCTGGCGATGCGTGGGTTCTCGTCTTCTGGTGGTGATGCCATTGAGGCCATCGAGGAGCTTGAGGGGGAGGTGGTGGTGCGCTACCTGGACATCAACGAGGCAGAGTACACAGCTCTAGGGCTCACGCCCCAGAGGCCCGTACAGATCTTGGGGGACCATCGCACGGACACCATACATGGGAGATTCCTCCATATAACGGACATGCACCCGGACGAGTACTACAAGAGGGGCTCATCCCTCAATGAGGCATGCCACAGGGGAATCCCCGACGAGGATTCCCCATCGGCCAGCAAGTATGGCGATGCGATGCTTGGGTGCGATAGCCCCATGGTGCTTGTGAATGAGACGCTCGAGTGGATCAGGGAGAACCTGAGGAACAAGATTGACTTTGTCATCTGGACTGGGGACAACATCAGGCATGACAAAGACAGAAAGATCCCACGTACGGAGGCACAAATCTTTGACATGAATGCCCGTATTGCAGACGCCTTCCACGATGTCTTCCATGGAGATGCCCTTGACCCAAGGCATTATGACGTTCCAGTGGTGCCCAGCCTCGGGAACAATGACGTTTATCCACATAACCTATTCGCCCCTGGTCCAACGCTACAGACAAGGGAACTTTGGAACATTTGGCAAGAGTTCATCCCACAGGAACAGCTCCATGTGTTTGAAAAGGGAAGCTACTTCTTCAGCGAGGTTATCCCTGGAAAACTCGCAGTCTTATCCATCAACACTCTCTACCTGTTCAAGGCAAACCCGCTGGTGTACTCTTGTGATCAGAAGAAAGACCCTGGTTTCAGACTGTTCGAATGGCTGGGGATAACGTTGGGTGAATTGAGATCAAGAGGCATGAAAGTGTGGTTGAGTGGACATGTCCCACCGATCCCGAAAAATTTCGACATCTCATGCTACAGGAAATTTGTAATGTGGCAGCACGAGTACCGCGATATCATCATTGGCGGTATCTACGGACACATGAACGTGGACCATTTCGTGCCCGCTGATTATAACCAGGCGTATAAGTCCTATAGAGATTCGTTGGATGCAAAAACGTTCGATGAACAACTCCATTTCCAATCCATGGGTTACAGCTTTGACGACATGGATGCTGATGACAATGGTGAATTGTCATTGGAAGAACAATATAAGGCACTGGGATTCACGTTGGACCAGGCAGATTTGGATACCGCATTCGCAGCAAAGGAGGCACGTGCCCTTGGTGGAGTACCCTCGGGGAAGATCGTATACTTGGAATCGGTACGTGAAACCGTTTATGCTGGTATCAAATCGAAGAGGAAAGCTGGCGAGCATTCCGAAAGATATGCCATCACGACCGTGGCAGCATCCGTGGTGCCAACTTTTAACCCAGGATTTAGAATCTGGGAGTACAACATCTCAGGGATTGAAAATGTCTCGGCATCAAGCAGGCCATGGTCTGAATTCTTTGCCGAGCTGGATTCCTTGATCTTTGATGATGACGATGACGATACGGGTACATTGCGCAAGAAGAAGAAAGACATCTCATTACCAAGGCCTATGCCCGACTCGAACCCTCTTGGGCCAGCATACACTCCACAACTGTATTCGCCTCAACGTTTTGTACAGTACTATCTCGATCTCAACTCTGTAAACAACGGAGAAAAGGAGTTTGCATATGAGGTTGAGTACACATCCGACAGCGAACCTTACAACTTGAAGAGTCTTTTGGTGGATGATTACCTGGACCTGGCGAGAAAGTTGGGAAAACCTGTAAAGAGTCACAAGAAGAAAGAAGCTTCCGCAGCGGGTGGTTCGGGTAAAGAGTCAAAGTTGGAGAAACTTTGGGAAACGTATGTACAACACGCGTTTGTGAGCAGTGGGTACAAGGATGAATGAACGGAAGAATTACACAGAGTAAACGATGCACATAGGAATGTTAAAATAGTCCATAGAAAAGAATTGAAGAGCCAGACAAGGTAATCGTAAGAAACAAACATATGGCTTATGGCTTCAGTATCTTACTGAGCCCCCAAGCTCGCTCACTGTCCTTTACATACAGCTGATGCGCCCTTAACAGCTCCAGCATCACGTACTCCTGTACTTGTGGAATTGGGGTCAAAGTTTCATCTGCAATGGATGAGCTAAAGCTAAACACCGAGCTTCGGCGCTTCTTCGCCGTTTCTTCATATCCAACTTGTAAGAACTCCACACTCCCGACGATTCTGGCAACACGGACAAACTTGTCAAAGTTGACAATCTTACGCAAAAAAGTGTTGGAGTTACGCCAATCTCTGTTTCCATCGTTCACAAAAGTCAAGTCTTGAAGGAAGAGATTCACATATGGTACAACTGGAACGGTGGATTTGGATTCACCTTCGGCAAGGATCTTTCCCAACTTGTGACGATACCCTTTATAGTTGTTCGTTGGATGAATGATCTTCTTCAAGTCCTGGAATAAGGATTGATACTTCTCCGAGAGTCCATCCCAGAGTTCATCCAGTCGGGAGAGACTATGGCTTTGCAATGAAATGACGATGGCTGCCAAAGAGTTGAAATTCTTCAAGTAGTAGCACGATAGGGCAACGTTGAGCCAGCTCTTGAGCCTTGATGTGCGCTTCTTGATCGGAAGTTTCTCCTCCAGAATCGACTCTAACAAATATGACCCCAACAAGTTGGTAAACATCAAAGAGTGCTGGATGTTTGGTGAAAGGTTGGTTCTCTTGCTGAAATTCTGGTTCAGCAGCTCACCAGGTTTGATCGCAAGGAAGATCTTGGACTCCAGCATCGTTAGCTGTTTGGCAAGCTCAAAGGAGTTGAGCTCCACAAGGCTCAATTCACAAGGAGCCTCGGTGAAGCACAATTGACAGCAAGCAAACCAATTGGTGAGCATCACCGGGAAGTCAATTGGAGCATATCTGACAGATGGTTCGACTGGCCAGTGCCGTTTGCCCATCCAGGCTCTAAGCTTGACCACCAGTCGCTCCACTTCGCCGATCTGTGATTTCCCCATGAGCGAGCTATTGAAGCTCAAACTCGGCAGCAATACAGAGTTCCTCGATCCAGAATGCTTTGCAAGCTCATACTCTTCAAAGATATGTTCCTCGTCATCAAGCTGCTTGTTAAGTGAGTGCATAGAGCTGGAGTGTGAGATCATAGAACGACGATCCACCAACTGAAGACCGTCAACTTTCCCCTCGGTCTTCACAACGGCGTCTTGAAGCTTCGATGGGGTGATGACAATAAGTTTGGAGCATAACTCAATGAGAACCTTTGATTCAATTGGCAAAAATTGTGAAACTCCCTCGTTGAAGAAGTTAATCAGAGTGGGAATAAGATTGTGGTCATTCGTATAGTCCCAGTAGCTCTGTAGCCATAGTTGGAACATACGTGCCGTAGATCTCCTTCTGTTCTTTAAACGAGTCACAAAAGTAGTGATATCACCGGTATCATCCTCATCGAGGCTGTTCTCCAAGTTGAATCGCGAGATGAGTTCCTCGATGAGCTCCGAGCCTGTACCGAAAAGCTTAAACGTGAGGAAAAAAGTTGAGACAAACGATGGATCTGGAGGGTTTACTTCATCGGTAAGCAGATGCACCAAGGCTCTGAATGTGGCGCCAACGAGAATACCGTCGGCATCATAGACAATCTCCGTGCCCGGGTCGAATGCCACTTCGTAACTCTCGCTGGACTCATTCAGGTATGGCTGAAACACGGAATTCCGGCCGAATGCCTTCGAATCAGGGAGAAACTCCTGTAACAGATTGAAGCCACCAGCTTTGTTGTTTCCTCTGATCATCGAGAATCGAGATTGTCTTTTGATCTGCTGCTTCTGCTTCAACTGTCTCAAGCCTTTTTTGTCCATTGACTTGAGCATACCTTTCGAGCATTTGTTTATGAACTCCTCAGGTGTAATTCTCATTAGGGCCAGATCAGTATAGTCCTTATCATTGCTGAGTCTAAAGTCGCCAATCAAGCTGAGATACCGGTAACATGTATCTACCGACACCGCAATGGAACGTGCCATGTGTGAGACAACGCCCATCAAGTCATCACCTTCAGGTGTATATATGTATGGTCCCTCAGGTGTCTCATAATGTGGTTCATTGATTGTCCTCGTCACAAAGTTTTTCACGCTAGACACGAGTTCTGACACCAACGAGAGCAACACATCCAGATTGTCATCGCTTCTGTTGTGTTTCCGGTTCTGAGAGTTGAGAATCTGGACACAGGACTTGTTCATGAACAGCAATTCCCTCACTAACAATATCATCTGGTGTGTGATGTTCTCCAGCACTTGACACCCAATTGCATTGTGCTCAACCATGTCCAAGCGACCCAGGAGAAGGCCAATGTATCCAAAGAGCATGTTGTGCATTTCACCCAGTCGTTGCTTTGCCATTGGTGGCTGTTTGAGAATAGGAAAATCGTGCTTCGGTTCTTCCTTCTTCAATGACTCAGATTCAACGGCCCAGATGTCCAGGAACGTGATGGATTTTTTGACAACCTGCAGAGCCATTAGATGGAGTGTCTCCAAATGAGTTGGATTAAACGAATGCTTGTACGAGTCTGCTTTGATCATCAGGGAGTACCAGTCTGCCAGAAGAGTCTTTCTCATTCGACGAATAATAGGTCTCTTCTTCACAATGGATGCTGTTCGTGAAAGACACGATGTAATTTCCAGTAGATATCTCACTCCATCACGTATGCTGTTCACATGATCGAGAGAGAAGCCCGCGTCATTGTTAAATGGGGCGTCCACTGGGTTGTTTAAGAACCTAGCGGTGGAAACTAACAGTATCTTCAATGGCAGCCTTGATCTGCTCAAGGGTAAGCTCGCATCGTCCCTGACGAGCACCATGAAGAAGTTGATCGGTACCCACCCACGCTGGAGGTTCTTGAGCAGAGTCACTTCACTCCAACCACTCGCATCCACTGAATGGACGTATACAACGTCTCCCTTGGCGAAGGACAGACATACGGTGGCATCGCTTGTTTGATCCAAAGTGGCTGAATCGAACGAGTGGAGAGCATAGAGGAACAGTGAGACCAGCTCAGGGGAGTCAATTAGCTGGGACACTGACCTGGCCTCAAAGGAAAACTCATTGGTGGAGTTCGTGGTGTCAAAAGACGAGTCCTGGGCTTGTTTCGAGCCATAGTGTGAGCTTCTCTGGCTCAAAAAAGATCTCCTGCTTCTTTCACTCCTTGTGCGATTCATATCGTTACTGTCTTCTCCCACTTTATCATCTTTGCTGTGGAGCGACATACGCTCAGCCTTCTCCGCCAAGAGCCTGTCTGATTTGGGCTCGATGGCTCCAACCACGGAATGTAACTTCAGCCCGTTACTCACTTCAAGATACCCATCCTCTGCAATCATCCCATTGGCACCAACAAGCGGGGCAATCACCGTTTCATCTGCCAATGGGACGAATACGTCGCTATCGCCCACCACAGGCGTCTCATCATCACCTACGAACGGTTTCTGGACGACCCTGGGCGTTTCGTCGTCCTCGTAGATCCTCGGAGGGGCAAGTTTGGGCTCCTGAACCCGCTCATGGCTCTGTATGCTCTGCCGTTCCCTAGCGGTCTCGAAGGTCTCCGTCGTCTCTCGCGTCTCCTGTGATACCAGCGAGTGCAACGAGCTGGACACCTTGTGGGACCGCACGTTCAATGGCTTTGTAGGCGAGAGCCCGAACTGCTCCACTTTCACAAGCGTCGGTGTCGCGTCGGACATTACTGTGCTCGCTCGCTCGCTGTTCAACCAACGAACTGAGTTGGGATTTTTTCGCGTGCTGACGCGTAAATTTTTCAATTTTCTGATTGTCTACATTCCACATGGACTTTGTGTATGTGTGTGTATGCGTCGTTAATGATATCATGGGTGGACTCTAGAGTGCCTAGTTCTTGCGTATCTCTTGCAGAACTTGCAGCCCCTTGAGTCTCTCCTCGTAGAGCTGTGCGAGTTTGCTCACCTTCTGGTGGCCCTCGATGGCAGAGTATCCTGTGATGGCTGGCTTCTCCAGCTTTGGCTTTGCAGGTCTGTTTGTGACATCGGAGAGGATCTTTTGTCCAAATTCAGGCTCGACTGGCTCTGGTTTAGATACGCTGATGGTGGTGGTGGTGGTGGCATCAGGCAGCTCGGGAGTTGGCCGAGGGTCTCGCTTGGTGATGGACGTCGGGGACACCTTCCGTGATGGAGGAGCCGTTGGGGGATCCACTGGGACAGCCATCTGAGTACTCGTCAGTGTCATGTCAGAATGAATGCTGTCTATCGCCGTCCAATGCTCCAGTAAATTCTTGATGAATCGCTGGCCGATCAGCAGTCGACTATTGTTCTTCAAGGAAACCTTCTCCTTGCATAAAACTGGTGTAAGAGCCTTGGCCAAAGATTTCAAGGTATGTCTCGTTTGTGCAGATCGCGTCATGCTCAGTGCAATCTCAAAGAGGGGTCCTAGGTTCACATCACCCAGCTTTCCAAAGATCCGCGTGGTATACTCCAAGTCATCCTGTATCGGCAGTTCGATGGTGTCTATAGGGATCAACGCTGTCTCCCTTTCCCTCAAGTTATTGAGCAGCAGCGATCCAATGACGTAGATATCCCACTGTGACAGATCAAGGTAGTTTGCACGCTCAATGGCATCTTGTAGAACCATGAGCTGCTTCGCGTTCCCGGGCTTGGTGAACACCAATTCGTGCTTGCTCGCTTCCATCCTCAGTCGCAACAACACACGCTCCCCAATGAGTCTCTGGTACTCTATGTGGGCCTCAGACTCCTTCTGCGCCGTGTATGGCACCACAAGTCTGTCTTCGAATTGCAAATCGTACAGGTAAACCTCCATGCTCACGCGAATCTTAGTAATATCAACGTGTTTCGCCAGCTGTGTAAGATCCTGGCAGTACTGTACACGCTCACTCTTCTTGAACAGCTGTCTCACGTTTGCCAAGATCTGGGTAACGCTTCTCACCAGCCATGACTCGTGCACCATGTAGCATTTGGCCATGCGTTCTTTCAGATGGTTCGGGAACAGCTGGTAGCACTTAAGCAATGTCACCCAGTGGTTGTGGAAGCTTCTAAACCCTGAAGTGAAGCACACAAGCACGTAGTCATGCTCCGGAAGTCGCATTATGATCTTTTTGAACGCTCGCATCATGAGCTGCTCCACCTCATTGGGGTCATCGGAAGGGTATACGGGCAGATAGTTCGAGTCGAAGACGTATATCGGCAGTCCAGTGGGAGAGTCCACGGTGTCCGACTTGAACAGCGCCTTCTTCGCGTGAAACTCCATGGAGAAGTTCAACAGAGAACGGGTCCGGGAACGCAATGCTTTTTCAATGTTTTGTTTTCGGGACATATCACTGCCTCGACACGTCCCTAACACACCATGCGCGTGCCAATTGGAAATTTAAGAGGTTTCATAGGCTGTTGAAGCTGGAATCGCTATAGCAGTTGTTGCTTTCAACAAGACCCTCCAACATTGGTCTCTGATCCCACCTTTTGCGCGTAATATCACACTTCATTCTCTCTATCACGTGACCCCTTGTTCTAGCCACTAAAATTGGGACCAGCAGACAAAACAAATATCAACCACAGCACACTTCTCCAGCACAGCCATCAGACCGCCCAGCGAAGGCTCCACACACACCCAGGAAAACATGGGCAAGGCTGAGAAGCTGCTGGCCAAGTCGGCAAAAGGTGTGACCTTTCTGCTCTTGGGGCAGGCGTTCACGAAGCTCTCAACCTTCATCCTCAATCAAATCCTCATTACCTACATCTCACCCACCATCTTCGGTATCAATATGTTCCTTGAGTTCTTGATAAATACCATACTCTTCTTTTCAAGGGAGGGAATCAGGCTCTCGTCCCAACGAATTAAAGAAGGCGATGATGAGAAGTATGACAGACACGATGCCGTCCAACAGAGCATCATCAACTTGGGATATATCCCCCTCATGATTGGGCTTCCATTGTCCTCGGTGGTGATCTACTGGCAGTACGGCAAGATAGCTGAGCTTTTCAAACATATGCAGCTGTTCCAGGCCTCCATCTCCATCATTTGGCTGGCCATCATCGTGGAACTAATGTCCGAGCCCTTCTATGTCCTCAACCAGTTTAAGCTGAACTATGACAAGCGCACGAGGTACGAGACACTGGCCGTCACACTCAGCTGCTTTACAAACTTTGGCATCGTGTTCTGGTTTAAGGATCGTAACATTGACGGTCTCCCTATTGTGGCATTCTCGTTTGGCAAGCTGATGCACGCGATAGTGCTCTTTGCCGCATACTCCACTGACTTTATTCGGTACAAGAAGGGCTTGAAAAGACTGCATCTTCTCCCTACAAGAGTCCTTATATGTGATTTGAAGCCATACTACTTTGATCCCGATGCTATGAATCACTTTTACAAGATGTTTTTCAACCTCTGTTTTAAGCACCTGCTCACCGAAGGGGACAAGCTTGTTATCAATTCACTGTGCACCATTGAGGAGCAAGGAATATACTCTTTGATATCAAACTATGGCTCGCTATTGGCTCGTCTGGTCTTTGCTCCAGTGGAGGAATCTCTGCGCAATTTCCTCACCAAACTGCTGTTGAGCACCAAATCCAAGTCAAATCTTGAGATGACGGTGGGCATTCTCCAGCGCATTACGGCATTCTACATTTACTTGTCTCTCATCATTGCAATCTTTGGACCACTAAACTCAGGCTTCCTCATCCAGAAGGTTATTGGAAGCAATTGGTCCAACACGGTGTCTGATACCATCCCACTGTATACTCTCTATCTTCCTCTCTTGGCCTTCAATGGTGTCTTGGAGGCAGTGCACCAGTCCACTGCAACTGGAAACGAGGTTGTGGAATATACCTACTATATGGTTGGCTTTTCTGCATTGTTCATGGCCTCATCATACCTCTGTATCGAAGTGTTGCAATTGTCACTTCAAGGTCTCATCTTGAGCAACATGCTCAACATGGTTCTGAGAGTTGTCTACTGTTACCGCTTCATCAAGCATTACTATCAAAGGGGTGGTGTCACCTTGAATTTGTGGCTCTGGAGCGATAACCTCAAGTCCATCATTGCAGTCTCAGCGAGTATCTGGGCTGTCGATTTACTCCTCTTTGGAATCACAAGAAATTGGTTTGAGCTCTTCGGAAACTGCCTTCTTGGGGGCGTTCTTGTGCTATTCGTCATGTACAAGGAGAAGGATCTGGTTCTGTCTGTTGTGAGGAAAAGCAACCATACCGTACACAAGTAAGTTGGCTACATATCGTTGATAATCAAACAAAACAAAACTCTAATGCAATGGTTTTTGTATAAATATCATCCACGACGCACATTCCCGATGTGGTTGATGGCAGAGCCAGCCTTGAAGAAGTCAACCTGGTCCTTTGACATCGTGTGCTTGGCGTCGATGTCGAAAGTGTCGCCATTTCTCTTGGTGACACGCAGCTTGATGATGCCACCATTGTCACCCTCCAGCTCAAGCATCTCTCTCAGATTCAGAGTCTCGAGCACGTCACCAGAGCTCAACTTGTCGTAGTCAGCCTCGTCAGCAAACGTCAGTGGCAAAAGACCTTGCTTCTTCAGGTTGGTCTCATGGATACGTGCGAAGGACTTGACAAGGATCATCTCACCACCAAGGAATCTAGGCTGAAGAGCAGCATGTTCTCTCGCAGAACCCTCGCCATAGTTGTGCTCGGCAACAACGTTCCATGAGATTCCATCCTCTTTCCACTTGGCCATAAGGCCAGGAATTGAGTAGCCAGTGCCATCAAAGTCATAAGCCTTATTTACTTCGCCGGTCTCCTTGTTCTGAGCTCCGATGAGGGTATTGTAGGCAATGTTCTCCAAGTGACCCTTGTACTTGAGCCATGCACCGGCAGCAGAGATGTGGTCCGTTGTACACTTACCTTCAACCTTCAAAAGAATGGTGTTTTTAAGCTCCTTTCCGTTCCACTTGGTCCATGGTTCCAGCAGCTGCAATCTCTCAGAGTCTTCTGGGATGCTGATCTCCACTTCAGGGTGGCACACTGGGTCAACGGGTGGATAGAACTCTGGTCTACCAGCGATGAATCCCTGGTCTGGGAGTTCTTTACCAACTGGAGGTTGGAATTTGAATTCACCAGACTCTGTCTTGATGGAGTCAGTGATTGGGTTGAAGTGCATGTCACCTGAATAGATCATGGCGGTGACAACTTCAGGAGATGTCAAAAAGTTCATGGTGTTTCTGTTACCATCGTTTCTCGCTCTGAAGTTTCTGTTGAAAGAAGTGAAGATGGCGTTAGTGTCGGTACTGGCCTTGTCGACATCAGTACGATCCCACTGGCCAATACATGGACCACAAGCATTCGCAAGGACAATGGCACCGTTGTTCTTGAATGTGGAGATAAGACCATCACGCTCAATTGTAGCTCTGATTTGTTCGGATCCTGGAGTGACAAAGAATGGGATCTTTGGCTTCAAACCAGCGTCTTCTGCCTGCTTGACAAGAGAAACAGCTCTGGACATATCCTGGTATGAGGAATTCGTACAGGAACCGATCAATCCAGCGCTCACTCTCTTCGGCCATTCGTTCTCGTCTGTTTTTTGGCCAAATTCACCCAATGGAGTGGACAAATCCGGCGTATATGGACCGTTGATATGTGGTTCAAGTTTGTTGAGATCTATTTCGACAATCTTGTCATAATGTGCCCCTGGGTCAGCTCTGAGGAATCCGTACTTGGAGTTAACCTCATCTGCAGCATCAGCAAGCGGAGCTCTATGTGTGGAGATCAAGTATCTTCTGTGCGCATCCTGGTATGGGAAAGTGGAGGTGGTGGCACCAATCTCTGCACCCATGTTACAGATAGTAGCCATACCGGTACATGAGAGAGATTCCACACCTTCGCCAAAGTACTCGACGATGTATCCAGTACCTCCTCTCACCGTCAAGACACCAGCCAAGTAGGTGATGATGTCCTTCGGAGAAGTCCATCCGCTCATCTTTCCCGTGAGCTTCACACCTAGAACCTTTGGTGCCTTCAGCTCCCATGGGGTTCCGGTGAGAGCATCCACAGCATCAGCACCACCGACACCGATGGCGATGGAGCCCAAACCACCAGCGTTAGGAGTGTGAGAATCGGTACCGAGCATCATAAGACCTGGGGCACTGAAGTTCTCCAGAACGATCTGATGGATGATACCAGATCCTGGGCCCCAGAACTGGATTCCGTATTTCTCACCGCAGGACTGCAAGAAGTCGAACACCTCCTTGTTTGTGGCGATGGAGGACTTCAGATCGGCCTTCTCACCATCTTTACCCACAATCAAGTGGTCACAGTGGATGGACCCTGGAACAGCAGTCGATGGGAGACCACAAGTCATGAACTGGAGCAAAGCCATCTGTGCAGAAGCATCCTGCATGGCAACTCTGTCCGGGTTGAGCTTGAGATACTCGAGTCCTCTGATCTTGGAGACGTCACCAGAAGCGAGCGACTCCTCCGGGTTCACCAGATGGGAGTACAAAATCTTCTCAGCCAAAGTGAGTGGAGCATCTTTCAGCACGCGTTTAACCTGAGTGAGCTTCTCGATGAGCTTTGGGTATGGGACAGCTCTTGACTGGAACTCTTTTGGAATATGGCTCGTGAGCTGAGCTGATGTAGCCAGCGTCCTCACCTGTTTCAGGGGTTAGTGATCCTGCTGCTGCTAGTGGTAGCATGTGCGACTCACCTGAACTCTTCTCAGCATTCGTCCTAGAGTAAGTACAGTACGACGGAGGGATGAGACGATGCACACGATTGAAACTTTTCCTCTTCCAATGGCATCGCGACGATTACTCACAGAGCCTCCCCCGGCATCGGCGATTTTCCCTGCACCGGCATGAGCACAGAAAATGATGTTGGGGTGTTTGGGGGTTCAGAAGACCTGTAGAGAGGAAGCTATGATAAGCAGACTCAGTAGGAGGATGTGAGTGTAGCTACACGGTTTATGTGGTTGTATCAGAGATCTTGTATTTTCGTTGAGGTTTTGGTTTCAGAAATCAGAATGGTGCATCTCATCAAAAGTTTACAAAATGGTTTAAATTGGTAGAAATGCTTTTCTGGCAAGCTTATACGAGCGTCGAGAGAAGACTTCTACTGACTAGAAGATAATATGGCGAGGAGTCTAGAACCCACTCAAACCCATGACCTGACCACAAACCACTGAAGATACTAAGGAAATAAGAGAAGATGCTAAGAGAGAATAGAGAGAACAATGAGGAGATATGCAGAATGAATAAGGTACGAAATGGGATCGCCTGTTCAGGTGGAGTCCATGAAGACCGGAAGATGTGTATAAAGTGTCTCATCTAAGTTCATGAGAAAAAAAAATGAATGAATAAGGTGCCTGGTGCTAATTTTCAAATGGGATCTCGACTAAAGCCTGCATATAATCTCAAATTGGGGTGCATGGCCAAGAAAAAGGATGTCACTGTGTCATTCCAATGGGTATCCAAGCGACATCCAAGGGAGTTAAAGTTGCTGGTTCAAGAATTATGACTACAAGAAATACCTACCGTGATTCAACTACTTTTCAGTCACGCGATAAACATTGAAATAGTACCAGCCTATTCAATCCCACCACGCATACGCTTCTGAGTGTTCCCCAGGACGACTGAGTAATCCATCCTTTGATGCCCTTGATCTCTCTTCCCCTCCGATGTCTCTTCTCAAGTAGCCCTCACTGCTATTTAAGGGTCTCACCTGCACCATTGAGCATAAGCTCCGCTCGTTATCTGGAAGACGCGAGCCCAACGGGGCACAAGTGTTTCGCTGTCAGCCGGTAGAACAAAGCTTCAGCGAGGAGGACCCTTGAGAGTGGCAGCATCTGCCACTGTCAAAGCCCTGGCAGGTGGATAAGAGGCTGAGCAAAAGGGGAAAGCGTGCCTCCGCGGTGATTCGGTTCTCGGCAGCTTGTTATCTGCGATAGCATCTCCTTGACGTTGATTTTAAGGAGCTGAGAGGCCCCTAAATGGTCATAATGGGCATCTTTCTAGCTATTCCTCGGGGAAACTTACGCCATGGGAGGACATCATGAACAGGCGATCAAGACATAGGGATATACATCGGGCCCTGGGCTGTGGTCTCAGTACCCGGGAAGATTTGCTTATCTCCTCTGGAGGAACGTTGGAGAGATTAAGGATAGACATTGTACCTTCTGCTGAGACTGGGCAGTGCCAAGGGCGCGTAGAGGCATGGTTGATCCAGCTCTGTACACTTTTGAAGCTACAAAGTGTGCATTAAATGGATATATTTCACGCTAAATAACCGGTATATGCGGCTCTGTCAACGAGTTGCTACGCTCTTGGCTATGCTGCGGTGAACAAGAAACTGCTGTAGGGACGAGAAAATACAAACCACCGAGGAACGGGGGGCGTAGTAGAGGCTAACTGGGGGTTAAACCAAAGGAATCGTGAACAATGGGCACAAAATACCTCTTGATACCAACCCGGATGACGATAAATAAACTTCAATCTTGACAGGCTTATTATCAGCTGGTACCAGAGGTTTAAGAAAAGGCGAGAAGAGTGGTCTCTTGATGGATCTCAGCTTAGCCTTCCAAGTTCCACTCTCTCTGCAGCCTTCGTATCGGCCTCATCAGCATTGGAACCGGCCCATGAGCCCGCCTGCTTGCGCTTGGCCTCCGCGGTACTCAGCGTGTCGTCGATCTGACGACTGGCATCACGCTGGTGCCCACTGGCCTTGTCACGGACATTGCGTGCCGCATCGTCAATCTGCTTGCCCGCGTGCTCCTCGTGCTCTGCAGGACCGTGATGGATCGGGGTTTGTAGATGATGGGCCTGGCTGTTGATGTACAGGCAGTAACCACTGCCAAGGACACCGGCCGTGAAGATAAATGCTCTTGTTACAGACATATTGGTCTTTTGCTTGGAGCAGAGATGGGGAGGGTTGGATGAAGAGCGGTCGGGGATGCTTAAATACCTGCTTGTACTCCTTCATCTCTTTTCTAGAACCTCGCCTGGCCATGGATGTGGGGTATTTGGGAGAACGTTTCTGGGTTGCTATTGGGGGAACGGTGTGGGTCATTCCATCATTGGGCGTCACAAATTGCACAAACTTCCCGGAAACGGTGGGCGAGACCTGGTGGTTACCGGCCTTCCAAAGTTCTCTAATCTCTCTTCTATTGCCCTACACGCTGATGCAACAGGTCCTGACCAGGGCTGCTCATCTTCCCTTAAAAAAAGTGTTGACAGACCATGATGGATCAGAGTCGACAAAAACGACTTCGATTTGGGTGCGGCTAGCTGATCACACACTATCCAGACTGAGGTAACTGACACTAGTATACGGAGACGTTTCACCACATTCGATCCAATATCTTTGTAGCCTCCCGCATTGCCCAATCATTGCAAATATAACAAGATGTATGGATGTTTTAAGACATATAGATAGCGGCCGGGTCGGGCCCCGATTCCCACTTGGCTTGGGAGACTTGGGAGTCTTGGGAGTCTTTAGGGACGACTCTCATCGGTGCACTAGAGATGGGTAGCGACCTAATGTTTCAGAACAGTCACAGCGATTGCTACTAACATAGGAGAAGAAAATAACAACAAATTCTATATTACACCCTGGTCCCTTACTTAAGCAGGCTAGTTACCCGTCTGTCTCCTTACAATCTCCTTAGCATCGTTATAGACACGTGCTCTCTCTTTCAGCACATAGCTCACGTCATCGGTGCATGCAAACTCACATACTTGCGTCTGTAGCAGTTCCAAGTTCTTAACACACTCTGATCTGCAGAGCAGTTGAGAATTGTACTGCTTCTCCAACGGCGCATAAAAACTCTTGTCCGATTTAGCTGTCATCTTGTTCTGAATCTCGAGGAGACTTGAGTCGAGGTCCATATACAGTGCGTTGTGATGCACAATCAATGTAAAGATCTCCGGCAGCCTCCGGGCCTCATCCATTATGCGTTGTTTGATCCTTGAGAAATCAGCACACGTCTCATTGCGCAGACGTTCAATGTAGTAGTTTTTCCGCTGGGTACGTAGTTTTTTCTGCAGGAACAGTGTGTTTCTCGCAATCTGCTGCACTTTCTCTTCCATCACCAGCGAGACTGCCCTGTAAGCGTCAAAGATCTCCTGGTTGGGCTTTGGATTGTACACCGTGAACGATATCGTCTCTGGATCCACAGAGTCCACGTTGCCGTCGCCCGCGATGCTCACCAGCTGAAGTGGATCTGTGTGGTAGAACTTTCTGAAGGGACACTGGGGCGATGCGCCAGCCACGAGCGAGTACTGCGGCGGTGCCTGAACTCTGATCGAGTCCTCGTAGGAAGGAAGGTATTCCATCATGGTCACCATGTGTCTTGTAGCACTGATGAGCAGCGAACAACCAGCAACAAAGCAGCCATATGTCGCTCCTGATATACAAACCGTATATTTCTGGGTAGGCCAATCAGCTTATCAAGCACGCCCGGCCCAGCCCGGGCCAGCCGGCCAAGAGCGTGTGGTTCGGGCACACCATGGGAGCGGATTCTGACGTAATCATACCCTCATACCCTCCGGCGAGTGCGGGTGTGACAAGATTGATGCAGCGATTGGAAAATCACCAGAGCGATCTGGGTCAAGGGCATTGTCCAGCCCATAGAGACTACTGGTCAAAGGGGGGGAAGTCATATTACCTAGTCCCTTGAACATAAAAAATGTCGAATTGGTAGCTCCAAGTAACATTGGCCGGCCGAATACCTTTGATTATTAGTTACTAAGCAAACATATGCCAACATGCATCTCCTTGCAAAGCCCGATGGATGCAACAATCCATAGCAATTACCCCCACGAGGCCCCACCCGAACGAAACAGAAGGGACAACACGGCATCTTTTGGGGCGGATCATGGCGGATCATGGCCACAGCAACCAGCGGATCACAAGTGCCGTGGAAGTGTGCTGCAACGAAAATGGCTCATCATGAAAAAATGGCTCATCACAAAGTGGCTCATCACAAAGCGCGTCTGATCAGATTTTCCATGCAGCTGACCAGCTTCATAGCACCCTGCGGCAGAGGAACATTGTCGATTCGTTCTTAACGGTGCTGCATCTGTCGCTTGTCTTCATCAACTTGAAGTCCTCACCATCCTGCCTGTACAAAAACAACTTCTCCATCTCATCGCTCGTTGAGTTGTTCACGTTCCTCACTTTCAACACGTTCGCAACAGTATCCAATGCCCTCCCGAGGGGCCATCCACGCGATATAAACACCGGGTGCCTCACATCCTTGTCAGACTTGCCATCGATCACCTGTACCCAAACGTAAATCCTCTCGGTTTGTGGGATCTTTAAATCTCCTTTAGCATTGGACTTGAGCTTAGCAGCCTCCACTATACGTTTAGATGCATTGGTCTTGGGGGCTTTGGCAAAGAGTTTTTTCAACTTGGCCAAGGCGTCCCCGGTTGTACTCATCTTGTCCTTGATCGTCACCGGGTGGTCATCCGTAGTCCTTAGCTTCACTTTCAACTCACCACGATCCGGGAATAAAGTCTTTGCCGATGGGAGATGTGACGTGTCGATAATCTCACGTGGTGTGACTTTTGGTTTATGAGTCAATGCTGAACATGAGTGTTGTTCTGGTTGACGATGCTGGAGGCAAAAGACACCTTTGCAAGAGCACATGAAAGGAAGGTAGTCGATCTGACCACAGAAGCTGCAGTGCTCTCCAATGTCCATCAGCTCTGTCTTTGACATGTTTCCCCCGCTCTCTCCATATACTTTGGCTGTATAATTTGGTGATGTTTTTAGTGGCGGTCGGACACTTTTATAACAGACTAAAGAAAGCCCAATGGAAGGCTCGAGAAGGTCGCCGCCACCGGACAAAAATTTACAAGATGACAAATTCTACTTTGATTGATTAGTTCATGGTTTCATTATTATGGGGTGGTTCGTCACGGTTTCCTCCGCTTGATGTAGTCGCCCAGCTTGATGCGCTTTACTGCTCGTTCTTGGTCCTGCCAGGCACGATCCAACACTGGTTCCGTAGAAATTGTATTGGTGGCCATGCGTCTCTGAGGCTTCTTGGGGACAAATATCGATGATGAACGTGTCCGCGATGATGACGGACTCTTCACCGATGATGGGGGAAGAACTCTGCCCGATGGTTGTGTTTCAGCCAAACGTTGTGAAGAGCGTGTTGTTCGATGAGATGTTGCATTGGTCATTGAAGGAGATGTAAGCAACGATGCAGTTGTTGGTGAGTCCTGAGGCTTTGGAGCTGTCGGTAAAGCACGCCTCACGGCTTTGGCAGGTGGAGATGGGGGCAATGAAGAGGGATTTTGGAACATCTGCCGTCTCCTCCTGGCCTCAAGCTGTGACTTCTGAAACAAAGGAGACCGTAGTACTGGTCTCTTGATAGGAGCAGGCCGTCCCACTGGTATCACCTCATCTAAGTGAATCACCCTGTTCACGTCTTTTGACCTCTCTAGTTTCTGCATGTTCTTCCTGAGGTTCACTATGGCCTCTTCTTGCTTCTCGACATAGTGCTGTCGTATGTCGATGTAAACCTGCTTGTACGGGAGCCTGTACTGCCGCGTGTTCACCACTGGCAGCTGGACGTAGTCATCGAAATTAAAGCTGTTGTAGTCGACCCCCATGGCCTTCATCTGGCGCTTGTAGAACCTCTTGACATCCGCTGGCTGTGTTGTGTACTTGTCATGGACATCCTGCGGGTAGTCCCGTTTCAAGAGCCCGAGCCAAATGTCGTCATCCTCGAGCACGAGCATGGGGTTCAGCTGCTCCAGGGCCAACAACTGCTGAGACGTGAACTTCTGCAGGACCCTCTTGATGAGCCCATATCGCACATCTCCAAGGTCTCGCAGGGCAAGGTGGTGCCTCAGCAGGACGGTTTCGCACAGCGTCCTAAGCGGCAGCATGGTCTGTATGCCTGTGTTTGTGTGGTAGCTCTGTAATTAATGTCGCCGTTGTCTCTCTGTTGCAATTGTAGTGACTGGCTGTGATGATGTGCATGGAACTGAGAGAGCTTGAGAGGCAGAGGGCGCGCACAAATTTGGTATCTGCGTGCCGCTACCGAACTAGCCAGTCACATGTGTCTCCTAACGTACTGATCGGAATGATTGCCCTTTTCGCACCCCGGTCGGAATTTTTGCACAAAAGTTTCGGGGCCTCGGGAGCGTGTTTTCCCAAGCAATGTCGTATATAGGTTTACCCGTTATTTTGGTGCCGATGCCTTTTGGTGTGTGGAGAGTGACACCGGCTGACTGGAAAAAAGATCCACAAACACCCTCCTCTCTCTTTCTCTCTCTCTCTCTCTCTCTCTCTTTGTGGGTGCCGAACCCTGAACGGATCCTTTTACTGTTGTCTCTAGCCGAAGTGGTGCGCGCTGATCGGGGGCGGGCTTCGGCACGGGTACCACCGGGGCTGCGATTTGTAAGAAAGGCTGGCAAAATAATAAATTGTACACACCCATTAAGCAGTATTCAACCTTCTCTTTCGATCCCTTCAAATTCATTGGTCCTGCTGATCCCAGTCCGACCCATACCGACCCTCCTCTCCCTCACCCCATTGTTACCACATATAAACACGCACATTCTCTAAGCAACACAATGGCCATCTTTGGAAAGAAGAAGAAAGAAAAACCGCAAGTCGATCCAACCAAGCTCTTCAAGACAGCAGTGCCATTTGAGGCCCCGCCATCGACTGCAAAGATCCCAGATGAAAAGAAGCTCTCTGAGAGTGAGCAAACCAAATACGAAACCATCCTGAAGCACTTCCAGAACCCGAACTTGAAGGTGTACACCACCGAGAAGAACCCATCAGAAAAGGCACCTCTCACCGACGTTGAAAGATCGTGGCTCACTAAGGAATGCTTCTTGAGATATCTGCGTGCCACTAAATGGGTAGTTGAGGATTGTATTAGCCGTATAGAGGGCTCTTTGGCTTGGAGACGCGAGTTTGGCATCACCGGTGAGAAGGACATCGTCACGCCGGACTTGGTCTCGGAAGAGAACGAATCCGGTAAGGAGCTGATCCTGGGATACGAGAACGATGCGAGACCGATCCTATACTTGAAGCCGGGACGTCAGAACACGAAAACCTCCTTCAGACAGGTGCAACATTTGGTGTTCATGCTCGAGCGTGTCATTAACTACATGCCACCGGGTCAGGATTCCTTGGCCCTATTGATCGATTTTAAGCAGTACGATGACGTTGAAGGCGGACAATCGTCCAAGATCCCGCCAGTGCACGTTGGTAGACAAGTGTTGCACATCCTTCAGACACATTATCCAGAGAGATTGGGTAAGGCTCTGTTGACCAACATCCCATGGTTGGGCTGGACCTTCTTGAAGATAATCCATCCTTTTATTGACCCGCTCACAAGAGAGAAACTCGTGTTTGATGAACCTTTCCCTAGCTACGTTCCATCGGAACAGTTGGATAAAACCTATGGTGGATACGTCGACTTCACCTACAACCACGCGACGTATTGGCCTAAAATGAACGAGATTGCACAGCACAAACAGGAGCATTATCAAAAAAGATTCCAGAGGTTTGGTTCCATCGTTGGACTCAGCGAACGCGACCTAAGAGGTGATGATGAGGAGTTGCATCACCCGGTTCAACAACTCTGGCAGGCCATTGATGAAAAAAAATCTATAGACAAGACAGAGGAGCTTACAGAACAAGTTGAGGCCCTTGGAGTGGCTTAAGAAGCTTCAAGAACCCGCTGCTGTATACGAATTTGCATGATGATTGCCTGGCGTTTTGATACATATTCATCATTTTTGACGTGTAGGAGGCACTACAATGGCAGGAAAGTACTCTAGGTCCAAATAGAGCGCTCTGGTTTGGCCTAAGAAAGGTACATTGACCCAAAAAACGCATTCTTTTTTTTAAATACGTATATTGTTGTGTTTTTTTTCAGATTTAATCGTATTCTATTATACCAATAGACAAATAGTTATATACACCCTTCTGTATCGCCTGATACACTTATCAGAACGCTCCCTACGACTCTTTCGATCTAGTTTTTATCACAAAAGTCAGGCTGGACAACTTCCCAGGTTCTCCATGTGGCAGCACTTTCAAATCCCCATATACCGGGCCCATAGGCAGCAGTCTAATGCGGCAGTAGTTGCATTGCCCTTCGAATTGTCTTCCCTCGTCTCTGTAAACCCCTCTAGTTATGTGAGCCCAGCTTGCATTCTGTGATATCAAGAAGCTTCAGCAGTTTTTCATCTTTCGATGCTTATCGTCTCTTTTTTGGATTTAATGATTGAGTGCGGTGTGTGCGTTGGCAGGCGGTTAGTCGATGTAATACATCGCCCCCTTTTTGCGCAGCAGAAAGGATTCAGCTTGGGATTTGACAGAGTCGTATCCAAAACTGGTGAGGAGAGTCGGGCCATACCGTCGCTGCTGCAAAAACAGGAACCAGATGGCCTCAATGAGGTGACTGGGTCGCAGGTAGGCGTTGAGGCCTTTGAGCAGTGGGAGAATCAGATCCTCCTTCCTCAGTGCCTCCCATCGTTGTCTTTCTTCCCGAAGTTGGTGTATCCAAATAGATTGGGGTATCGCACATGTAATGAATAATTGTTCAGACGTTTCAGCATGACTGTTACAGAGACAACACATTGGCATCGTCCTGTTTGGCTGTTCTTTGCCCTTCTCCAGATTTGGAAGCGTTGGTGCCAGTATCCGCGGCTGTAGTGGCCGAGGTGGAACGGCTGGAGTGCTTCCAGGGCTCCTGGGGCCCCAAAAAGCGAAAAACTGAAAATTGAGGTTATTTATGTCTAATATGGTGAGGCAATCAACAACAGTTAAGTTTTTCAAGATGATGCGGTGGCTCAATGGTAGAGCTTTCGACTCCAGTTGGAAATTTGACAGTGCAATCGAAGGGTTGCAGGTTCAATTCCTGTCCGTGTCATTCTTATTCATTTTTTGCATGACCGGGACCCGGGAGTTGATATTTTTTTGCAGTGCCGTCTTATATCTACTAGCACTTATAATTAATTAGTAGAGCTCGCAATATAATACATTAAATCGCTCCGCTAGTTTGTGTGTGCGCAGAACCTACAAACATTTTTGATCCTCCAAGATGTGTCCCCTGCCCAAAAGCTACCTCATCGCATCGCGGGCCGCTGTTGTGTAGAAAAAAATTTATAGTAGCGACGCGGTTGAAAACAAGCTACAATACCGTTGATCTCATCTCAATCCACCACCTGAGTGACCCGGCTCTCCTGTACATAGGCCTCAGTACTCTCCACAATCACTGTTTTCTCCTTTTCTGCACTTGTCCTTTGGCTCGTCTCTTTTTTTGCATCAGCCATTCATTCACCTATAGCATCCCATCAGTCCTATACCACGCTTATCTCTCTCCTGAACCCAGTATACTACATGACTACCACACAGACAGAGTTCGATATTGAAGCGATCTTCACTCCAGAAATGACTTCGGCGCAGTTCGCCCAAGAGTCAGAGATGGACATTGATGAGGCAATTACACAAGCGTTGGCTGAGATCGATCAGAATGGTCCATTGCCCCTATCTGCAGAGGAAACCTCCGAGTTTGATGAGCTTTTTGCCCAGACTCTCCCTGCGAAGAAGGATTATCAAGAAAGTTTTGTGGGGAAGCCGCTTTCACCACAATCACTGCGTTCTGATGAATCTCAGTTCAACTCGCCAACTGGATCAAGTACACCGGATGACATTTCACACGAGTTTCAACACCTGAAGAACGAGATGAAGAAACTGCAAGAACATGACAGTAGAAAGTGCGTTGAAGTCGCAATTGCAATGGAGGAGTTGAAGAAAAGTGAAAGAAAGAGACTAGCATTGATGGAGGAGAACAGGGCTTTGAAGGAGGCACTTGCTCGGGCAACCATGAACATTTAACAAGGAAAGGGGGTTTGACCGTACTGGTATGGTTTGCATAGCATGAGATTGAGAAAGCATTTACCAAAGGGTAACCAATAGCATAAACCAAGCATTACATTTGAAATTTACGTAGAACGGTGAGACAACGAGCGCCTCACAGTGCATCCATCTATTGGATGAAGCAGGAGAGCACACTGAAACTACAGCAGTCAAGACTTTAAAAAACATTCATTATCAGTAAAGACAACGCTTATTCCTTAGCCTTGATGGTCAAGTGACACTTACCACAGTACTGTCTGTCACCGTGGTTGGCCATGAAGACACCAGAGCCACAGGTCTCGGCTGGACACTCTCTTCTGAGTCTCTCAACGTTACCATCCTGGTCAACCTTGTAGTAGGTCAAGACAGCAAGCTTAACCTTTCTGTGCTTGTGCTTGATCTTTTTTGGGGTCGTGTACACCTTCTTCTTTCTCTTCTTACCACCACCTCTCAATCTGAGCACCAAATGCAAAGTGGACTCCTTCTGGATGTTGTAGTCAGAAAGGGTTCTGCCATCCTCGAGCTGCTTACCGGCGAAGATAAGTCTCTGTTGGTCAGGTGGGATACCCTCCTTGTCCTGGATCTTGGCCTTGACGTTGTCAATGGTGTCGGAAGACTCCACCTCAAGGGTGATCGTCTTACCGGTAAGGGTTTTGACGAAAATCTGCATCTTGGTTTGTCTGCAAGTGTGAAATGCGTCTTTCTCACCAAGTGTGAAGAGTTGGAAAAGAGATGTGGTGAGAGTGTCGGATTTTTTTTTCAGAGTGGCGAGGAGAATACGGTAGGAGACGCATCATTTGCCTGGAGGAAGAAAAAAAATTCACAGTCCACACCTGGACACCCAACTGGGGCCAACAGAAAGCCAGGCACGCTAGGGCCGTTGTCCTGACAACGGAGAGAGCACAGTCGTTTATTTAGGGCAACAAACGAGCATAGAAATGCGCAAAATTGGGTGTTGCACGAGATTAGGGAACAATCATCTGTTTGCTCAAGCATGAATAGGTTAAAAACTGAAATGGTATGAGAAGTTGATGACGGCCAGAGCAGTATATCGGGGTCCAAAATCCAAAAGCATTGAACTTCTTGCCTCTTCCTACTATGGTCCCGGGCATCCACGTTCTCAAAGCCTTTTTTTTTTTTTGTGAACAACGCGAATGTGTCAAGGTGAATTACGGATGTTCGACAGATCTTTGGCGATCTACTACATATTTGCTGACCTTACACTGTCTAATCGATTGTATCGAACGATGGACCTTCCAGATCTATATGTTCATACGTCACCAGTCCCTTCAGACATTGGCGACATGGTGCTGGCGAACAGGGAAATGATGCATGATTTGCCATTTGAAGAGCAGTTCCAACGTGTTAAGCTGTCAGCTCGTGAGGAGTCCGCACACGGAGAGGATATAAAAGGATGGCTCCGTGAGATTGTGAATCTGTTGCTCTGCCGTCGAGTGAATGACCGAGAACTGGAACAAAAGGAGATGTCTGGGAGAGACCACTAATTTGGGAGCGATGACATTGGTTATCACAGATCCAGATCACTCTCTTCCGACTCAGCTTCGGTGTATTTGGCTATGCGGGTATAATTGGCTGCTCTCTTTTCAATGGCGCCTTGCTGTTAGTATATGAATGCCATTGGAACAAAGTCATTTTTGTAACTCACCCTTCTCCAACAAGAACTTTTCTAATGATTCTATTGTGAAGTCATCAGTGTTCGGATCGTATGCTAGGTTATCAAACCCAACGATACGTGCAGATTCGATTCCGCCAATGTAAATGATCACCACTGGCAGAACTTTCACCCCAAGACGCGTCACGAGGAAAGGTGCATTGTCAACGCTGATTCTAATGAATTTGGTGTTGAGATTCTTCTGGGCAAGGATCTGTATGTTGTCAGTATGTATGCCCCATGCGGTGGCAAAGAAGTTCACGTACGTCAAGCTTCTGGTCCATTTTGGCACATTTGGTGAAGTCTTTGTGGAAGAAATGCAGCACGATCCTTTTTGTAGATGTTGTGGTCTTGAGAACAGAGTCTTCCGAGACTAATGTCTCCACCCGACCTTGGCCCTCCTGTATCTGGTTTCGTGACTGCTTCATTTGTTGGCTCAATTCCTGCATTCTCTGTTCTCTATACGACTGGAAGTTGTCGTCCAGCTCATCGTCGAGACCATCTAGCAGTTCATCGTCGTTGTCCGATTCAACATCGTAGCCTTGGTCCTTCAGTATAAGATTATCCTGGTAGGAGTCAATGACCTTTTTAAAGCTCATCCTCCGCTGTTGACTGTGCGTATGTATCCGCAGTTAGTACCAGCAAGCCAAACCCGCGTCAAATCACACTGCCAGGTCACGTGGACCAAAAAAAAAAAAAAAAATTATTTATTCGCGGGTTCGCGCGACTCCCTTCGCGCCCGTGGCCCACAACAACCCGAGATTTTCTGAGCGCATCACCAGTTGTTGCATGGACCTTTAGAGGAGAGAATCGGGGGGCAGGCCAAAAATATTCAATTGGTTCTTCAACTAGCACTCTCTTCCATTGGCACATGTCCCGTGATGCGTGCAGTGTGTGCTCGATTCCAGCTTCGATCCCCCGCTCTCTCCCACTCTCCCCCTACTCAGAGGTCCCGTTGTCACCGGGGCACTGCACCTTGCCTGAACCGGACCCAGAGAGGCTCTTCTTCCCCTTTCCCCATGATGGAACTCTCCAGCCCGCAAATGTCGGGAGGGTAACACGCTTAACTACGCGGGGGCTCCGCATTTGTAATATCACTGTACGTCGAGTATATAAGGAATCAAACACCCACGGATTTGGCCAGTTCTTGCTTTGGTTCTACGGAAATCCTCCTCTAAACTCAACAAGAAATGTCTCAACCAACGTATGTACTTATCCAATCGTGCTGCTTGCGATGAGAGCTGTTCCCAGTTGTTGAGCCGAGTCAGGTCATCCCTTCGGTTAAAACGTGAGAGGGGGCGAGAGGAGCACTCGGCTAGGTTGCTTGCGGGTGCGCATTTTGATTCCTAACAATTAATGATACCATTACTTGAGTTGTTGATATCCCCTCTACCCTATCCTGTGCCCAGGTCTCCCCCTCAACTGACTGCAACATGAACAGGCTCAAATTGCTCACCGACACTGACTAACATCAAACCCAGTGGTGATATTGGTCTCATTGGCCTGGCCGTCATGGGTCAGAACCTGATCCTCAACGCTGCTGACCACGGTTACACCGTTGTAGCTTACAACAGAACCGTCTCCAAGGTTGATCACTTTTTGGCTAACGAGGCCAAGGGTAAGTCCATCATTGGTGCCCACTCCATCCAGGAGCTCGTGGACAACTTGAAGCGTCCAAGAAGAATCATCCTTTTGGTCAAGGCCGGTGACGCTGTTGATGCTTTCATCAACCAGCTCTTGCCATACTTGGAGAAGGACGACATCATCATTGACGGTGGTAACTCGCACTACCCAGACTCCAACAGAAGATACGATGAGCTCAAGCAGAAGGGTATCCACTTTGTTGGTTCCGGTGTCTCCGGTGGTGAGGAGGGTGCCCGTTACGGTCCATCCCTCATGCCAGGTGGTGCCGTTGAGGCTTGGCCACACATCAAGGACATCTTCCAGGACATTGCTGCCAAGTCTGACGGCGAGCCATGTTGCGACTGGGTTGGCCCAGCCGGTGCTGGTCACTACGTGAAGATGGTGCACAACGGTATTGAATACGGTGACATGCAGCTCATCTCTGAGGCCTACTACATCATGAAGACCGTTGGTGGCTTCACCAACAAGGAGATTGGTGACGTCTTTGCCCAGTGGAACAAGGGTGTCCTCGACTCTTTCCTCATTGAGATCACCAGAGACATCCTCTACTACAACGACACCGATGGTACTCCATTGGTTGAGAAGATCCAGGACCAGGCTGGCCAGAAGGGTACCGGTAAGTGGACTGCCATCAACGCCCTTGACCTCGGAATCCCATTGACCTTGGTTGGTGAGGCTGTCTTTGCCAGATGTCTCTCTGCCGTCAAGTCCGAGCGTGTCAAGGCCTCCGGTGTCCTCCCAGGCCCAACCATTCCAAAGGATGCCATCAAGGACCGCAAAGAGTTCATCGACAACCTTGAGCAGGCCCTTTACGCTTCCAAGATCATCTCCTACGCCCAGGGTTTCATGCTCATCAGAGAGGCTGCCAAGGAGTACAAGTGGGACCTCAACTTCCCAGCCATCGCCCTCATGTGGAGAGGTGGTTGCATCATCAGATCTGTCTTCCTCGGTGAGATCACCAAGGCCTTCAAGGACTCTCCAGAGCTCGAGAACTTGCTCTTCCACAAGTTCTTCACCGATGCCGTCGTTAAGGCCCAGTCCGGCTGGAGAAAGACCGTCTCCTTGACTGCTGAGTATGGTATCCCAGCCCCAGCTTTCACCACCGCTTTGTCCTTCTACGACGGTTACAGAACCGCCTACTTGCCAGCTAACTTGCTACAGGCCCAGAGAGACTACTTCGGTGCCCACACTTTCAAGGTGCTCCCAGAGTTTGCCAGCGAGCACTTGCCGGAGGGTGAGCAGATCCACATCAACTGGACCGGTAAGGGTGGTAACGTTTCCGCCTCTACTTACGATGCTTAAGTGCGTTGTTGCCCAATATTATGGCTTGTTCTGAACATTGAGTAGCAGTAGTGGGTTAGTTGCAGAAGGTGACCTGAGTGGTTTGCTGCATTAAATCGTAATTACTTTCTCCCCCAGCAAGTGCCATTCTCTTTTGGCTGAATTGCCCTACAATTCGAGAACTTTTGAACTTTCGTGATGGAAACCACAACACCAAAGCAATAACAATGAACCTCTATGAGTTGGACCCGCGGATTCGGCGTCTACTGTCGCTGGACAACTTCCTTGTATGTGTGGTTGTACACCATGCCAACTTCTCTCTGCTGATTTGATCCGGCATCTAACAATTGATAGGACAACCTCAGCGTGTATGAGTTCATCGAAGAGCTCAGCAAAGACCATTCCGACTCGGGTGCCCGTGAGGCCAGCTCACTAAGACGTGAGTCCATTGAAGAACTGCTATGCTGTGTAATACTAACAACAACAAAAGATCTCGATCCCAAGCCCTTTATTAGGACTTTTGAGTCGACATTGCGAGAGCTCCACAAAGTGGCTGCGGACGCCGCCAGCAGGCAGCAACAGCTAGAAAATGAGGTTTCAAAGCACGAACTCGGCCATTCGAGGAACATTCTATCCCTGACAGCGCGTGCAGGCTCTATCCAGTTGCAGTTTCGTCAGCTGGACAACCAAATCACGAAGGTTACACAGGCCATGACACCTTTAACCGAGGAATTGCAGAGAAAAGTTGGAGCAAAGGAGCGCACACAGGCCACAATCTCTTTGATTCAGATATACAACGCGTTCTACCAGACGGGGGAATCGAAGGAACTGGACTTGTTGATGGGTGGAAAGATCAAGGACAAGAAAACGTGCGCAGCCACAATGGCTCAACTTCTCGCCCTATCGCAGAAGCTCATATCCGACGATTTGGATCACTCTGATCAATGCCATGAAGTCATTCAGAAGTACTCGGAGAACATGGAGAATGGGTTGTTGGAGGAATTTGGCGAACATTACAAAAACAGTAATTTTGTCGGCATGAGAGACATTGCAGATATCCTGACTGATTTTAACAAAGGTGTTGCAGTTGTTAAAAACTTTGTCAACCAACACGAGTCCTTCCTGAATGCTGATGCCCTGGAGTCATCAACAGTGGATGAGTCCATTTGGGAGAAACTGAGTGATCCTACAAACCAGGATCTGCTCCACGAATCCTTTTGCGCAGAGTTTCTAGAAAAGGTGAAGACTGTGATCCAGGACGAAACTGTGGTGATACTGGAGGTGTTTAGAGACCCTGTTACCGTTCTTCAACTGTTCATCACGAGAGTCTATGCACAGCAAATCCAGTCAAGAGTGGAGGCATTGCTCAAAGGGTCCTACTCTGTGAGCTCGTTATCTTACTTGCGGACGCTTTACTCACTATACGTTACCATAGGAAACTTCACCAAGGATCTTAAAAACTTCCTTCAAGCTGCGTTAACATCGCATGATTCCAGAATTGACGAACTTTTTGCCGTACTGGACCAGAGTTTCTCTGATTTGTTTACCCAACATCTCGCCGACTCCAAATACTTTGACTTGGAGAAGAAAATCATTGGGTCTATCTTCTACACCGAGACATCAAAATACGAACGGGAAAACGAAGCGAAAATTTCTAACAAGCTGAAGGCTCGCTTGGGGAACAAACCCTTGGATCCTGCTCACGATTCAGAGTATGAAAATCTCCAGAGAAGATCGAGGGTAGGCCAGCTTAAGAGCTTTATGCGCTCACATCTCGACCGGTCAAACTCCTTCAAGAGAAATTCTGCGCTTTCAGATTACAGTGACGACGGCGAGGATACCTCAATGGAGTTGAGTTTGGACAAATCGGAGAAATTGTTGAAGTGCACTGTGGAATCGCTCTCTCGCATGATTGAACTGACACCAAAACAGATGAGCCAGCATGCAGAGGAGATCCTGGAGATCCTTTTGGTGAGCATCGGTAACTCATATGTGGACCTGGGACTCGAAGTATCATTCTCAGAGCTTTCGCATTTGGACTACAGGGCAGATTATCTCAACTTTCAGTTCCTCTCAAATGTGAAGATTGCTTCTCAGATCCTATTTCTTGTTTCTTCCTCCATTAGAACAATCATTCTACCATTGGCAAACAGCTCTCCGCAATCAAGGCAGAGAATCACCAGCTTGACAAATGGGTATGTCGTGGGCGTGGAGCAGCGCATCAATATTATAATATCTGATTTGTTGGTGTGCTGTCAACAGAGCATCGTTCACTGTTTATCGAAACAGAAGAAAAGAGACTTCCAGCCCAAAATCGGAGACTTCTCAGATTCAGACACGCCAGCTTGTAAGTCATTATGTCAAACTCTTGGAGATTTCCATGCACAGTTGGTCGAACATCTAGACGGCAAGAATCTGAAGTCTGTGCTCATGGAACTGGGGACATTCACTTTCGATCAGCTCTTTGAGCACTATAAAAACTATCAAGTCGACTCTACTGGTGGAATTTTGGTAACAACGGATATCATTTCGTACCAGAACGCGATTGAGCAGTGGAAGCTACCAGAACTGTCTGCGAAATTCCAGTTGTTGAGAGAGATTGCCAACTTATTCACCGTTCAGCCTGAGCTGCTGACCTCGCTTACAAAGGAGGGGCAACTGATGAAGGTGAAACCATACGTTTTGAGACAGTTTATCTCGAAAAGAACAGACTACAATACTAATACGACCTACTTTGACCGGTTGAGAGGTATGATCTAGCAGTCATACACAAAATACAGAATATTGAGACAATCAGAATGCATTGTAATATACTCCAAACACAAACAGCACACCAACAGCCGTAATTGCCCCATTAACGAGGAACGAAACGTAATCAGCCTCGTGCACGACAGTCCTAGCAGTCTCAGCTATTGGCAACGAGAGTCTGTCTTGCTTAGACGGCAGGTAAAGCACAACCTTGTTCCAGGTTTGCGGTACGACAAAAAACAAGGCAAATAGTGCCAGATTCAGCACTGAACTGAGAACGTATCCCTTAAGCGCAGTGTATGGAGCTGGTAGGTAACATATGGTTGTCTTGAATGTCTCACCTTCACCCTCAGTGTTCAGCGACAATAACTGTATGGCAGGGTATTGGATACCCATATTCATTGAGCAGGACTTCACCGTGATTTCATCTGCTGTGTATTGGTTCCCCTTGAGTTCATATGGGTGTGTGACATGGCAGTAGTCGTGGTCATCTCCACTGAATGCGATCTTTGGTCTAACTTTTCCCAAAACCTCCTTCGAGAGTTCATAATCGAGCACGGTCTGGTATTGTAGGCCCTTCATTATCGGGAAGTCCTTCTTGGACTCTCTCAACGGCCCGCATTGCTGCTTATCAGGAAATCTGTACAATGGGACGTGGGACATCAGGATTCGTGGTTGCTCGTTCTCACTATACGGTGCCAGTGACTCGAGAACTTCCCGGGGACCAGCCATGACCTCTGGATTATCAAAGTCGGAGAGCGAAATGGTGTCCAGGAGCACTATAGTGTGGTTTCCCAGGTCGTGAGTGGATGAAGTGGGTCCAAAGATTGCACTGAATCTCTGTAAGCTGGTGATATTAACGGTCTCACCGAATCCAATGTCATGATTCCCAGGAAGAGACATTATCGTGCGCCTATTCGGCTTCTGGTAGTAGATCCCGTTGAATCTCTTGAACTCGTCGAACCAGTCCTTGTCATCCCAATTACGTCCTCCGTCAAACAGATCGCCAAGGAAGATTACCGAGTCAGGGTCCAGAACAGAGCCCACAAAGGCCCAGTTCCGCTTGTGATAGTTGTCAATGATCCTCTGCGCAGCCCAGTTTACCAAACGTGGCCTGCCGGGGTATGAATAGGCGTCCATGATTTGCGGATCTGCAAACAGAGCAACCCGGTGTGGAGATCCCGTCTTCCACTCCTCCCATGCTGACCAGTCACAGCGTTGGATCGTGCGCTTCACAGTGGACCTTTCGAAGAAGTTCACCACAATGACCCAGCATATTAACGAGAGGAGTATGGCCCTGTAGTGAATTGAACGTAGAGCATCCATAGCCGAAAGCTTCCTTGAAGTCCTACGAGGTCTGTATGCCATGGACATCTGCGAGTCACGGTCCGACTTGTCTTTGTAGCGTCCCCTGTATGACAGATTGTCCATTAGCGTCGTTCGGGGGCTTCAATTGACGCTATTATAGGGAGAGTGGGCTTATGTTTCCTGGCATGTTTTGGTTATTTGGCTAGTTGGGTTGATCGGTCAGGTAATCCCTTACATAATCCTAAACTCTTTAACGCACTGGGGCCCTTTCGGTGAGTGCTGATGACTTTTAGACCTAGTACACCGAACAGGACATTTATGTAAGTCCTGTGTTGGTGGAATGTGTGTGTGTGAATTACAGTGATTTGTATGGCACTAAAAACTGTGTCGCTCTCTCATGGACCTCAACAATGAGAAAGTGGTTCATTGCGTGTATGGATAGCACTAAGTAACTGCGGTTCAAAAGGATTAGAAGCACTCAAGCTCTTATGTCTCTGATTCATCAGCAGTTTCCTTCTCAATCTTCTGCTGCTTGGCGGGGTTAAGTGCTCCGATCAGGTAGTTCTCTCTGAACCACTTCAATTGGGCAATTGACTCCAGGATGTCGTCTCTCGCGGTGTGAGAATTACGCTTGCGAGGACACTTACTCACAAGCTCGTTGTTGTGACGTCTTCCCAGTTCGAAGAAGCTCGAAACATCGATAATACGGTAGTGTAGGTGATCAAGCACCGATGGCATCTCACGCATCATAAAAGCTCTGTCCATGTGTATCGAATTACCTGCAAGCACGGCTGAGCCTTTATTCGTAAACTTCTGCACGTACTCCAGGAGCTCAGACTGGACTTGTTTCAACGTCTTTGGTGACTCTAGCACCTTTTGAGTCAACCCAGTCTAATTTTGGTTAGTACTTGCTATAGCTAGCCTTGACAAGGGCCCAAGAACTCACTTTCCCGTGCTGGTTGACGCACCATGGGTTCATTGAATCCATGGTTGGCCTACCATAATGGATGACACTCTCGTACCCCTCATCCACGATGCTCAGATCTCCATCAGTGATGATACAGCACACCTCGATGATGTGGTCATTGAACACATCGAGCCCGGTCATCTAATTGTTAGTCTAGCTGTGAAGAGAACAGGACACACTTACTTCACAGTCGACCCATACGATTGGCTTGTAATTCTTGTTGTCCTTGTCCACCACAAATTCTGGGTTGTAAGTAGGCAGCTCGAGTTGCGAGTTCTTTCTCTTCATCTTATAGCGTATATGACGGTAGGCGTAGGTTCTCCGTTGGGAAACAAAGGCAGTGAGTGTGCTAGCAGGATATATGAGTCTGGATGAGCCGGCCAATAGACTTCTCGAGAGCATCAAACAGTGCAATAATCAGCAACCGATGAGGCTGAAAAGTCTGTCCTGATGAACATTTACGAAAAGTTGGCTTTCGAGACTAACAAGCCACCAACACTAACAAAGATGCCGGCGCCAGCGACGCAAGCGCTATTCACGCGCGACTCGAAGCGCGACACCTTCTACTTCCTCTACTGCCTCTTACATATCCCGATCACTGTCTCGATCGACTCTGCGCTTGCAATTCCTCAGAAATACCAACCTCAAATCCAGCAGAAGATCATCAACTTCCACATATCCACCAATAGAGACTTTCTCCTACAAAACCCACCGGCATGGCTCGTCGTGTTTGGCTGGGTCGAGGTTGTGCTTCAACTGCCGCTATTCTTCATTGCAGCATTTGCCCTTTACAAACGTATGCCCAAGCTTTCATCTGCCCGAAAAGGTACTAACAGTTTGCAGGCTCCACTGCCATCTATCCATACCTCTTTGCGTACGGTGTGGAAGCTGCATTCACCACGCTATGCTGTTTGGTCTCTATTACGATTGAAGGTCCACTCAATGGGCTAACAAGTGCAGAGATCCTTAACCTCTTTGGAGTCTACCTCCCAACATTCTTGATCCCGTCATATCTAGCGTTTGATATGTACACCAGAGACCGGTCGAATGGCTCCGCGGTCAAGAAGATTGATGAGAAGAAGGTAAAGTAATCATCCATCGAGTCTACTTGCAATAACCTATATTTTAGGCCAGAAACACACTATCTTACCCTTTCAGCTAGAATGACGTAGTCCGTCATCCACCTTGTCCATCTATGAAGGGACACAGCAGCTGCTGGGGGCAATCCACATATCGGCAGCCCGGTGAGACTCGCTGAGGACGTACCTGGGAACAAGTCCGTATAGACTTCTTGTGGCTCCCTACAGCTGGCCAAGTTAGTTTGAATGATATTGTCAATTAAGCTGCACAGCTAGTTACTATACACTGGTAGCAGCAGCGCCAGCTAGCTGGATCAAAGACGTGGGCCATATTCGCTCACAATCTTTAAGGCGCCACACATCAAAAACATCACATGATTGATCGCGTGACAAAAACCAGAAAAAATTAAAGAAAATGGCACTCACGCTGGGGGTCGAACCCAGAATCTTCTGATTAGAAGTCAGACGCGTTGCCATTACGCCACGCGAGCCAAGTTCGAAACTTGAAAAACAATCTGTTTGCCTAACGATGAAGTGCTGTAATACGAAAATTTATTATCGCGGCAAAATTTTCGACTTTTATACTGTCTTGTCGCTATATGCGGTATCATAGACTGAAATAGGGACTTCTTGGAGGTCAAATTAAAGGATTTTATGCTCTTTAGCGGGCGTAGCATCGACCAGAGACATGATCCACAAAGAGAACCACGACAGAAGAGACGGTTTGGATTTGAGGCTATCAAATCCGAGGCCGAATACTATCTCAAAATGAAGAAGGGGAAGATGTATTACATCTGAACTGGGGATAATCTACAACTTTTTTGTCACACATTCTTTCATCCAGACACTTAACTGATAAGCCGACGAGGCCTGAACCCAAAGCAAGGGATCCGACAGTCTAACTTGCCTGCTATAACATTAAAACATTATGATTATGATAGAAATGCTCGACGATGCTGAAGATCGCCACCACCAAGAAACCAATGAGGAACAAACGGAGATCTGAGAAGAAGAGCCAGAAGGGTATGTGCTACCAGTACCGAGTGCGTAATTACTGAAACTAGGCACGCTTAAGGACAAGGGGCCGCCACGTGGAGCGCCACTAAAGCTATTACGATCTAACTTCGGACACAACCACATTGGCCATGGAGAGGAAGAGCACACTCCAAGATAGCACGTTGAGGCGCATGGGAGTTCGACTTATAGAACAACCCGTGTAATTACTTAGAAAATATACGTATTGAAAAAAAAAATGAGAAAGAGCTGTGTATGGCGATCTTGGTCCAAATCAAAGTATAAGTTACAGCTTTCAGCTGGCTCTTATAGTGAATTTAATTGCTTGATCTTTTAGCCCAAGTACCAGGCCTTATAGGTATGGCACTTGCGGAAAACCGTGGGAGTAGATAATCCGCTGAGCCGCAGGGCCACAATCTACAAGCCACCTGGTTGGTACTTAGAGAACCTAACACCTATATAGTACCTCCTGTTTTTGCGATCGTACGATATCGACAGCCTTAGGCCGTAGGCAAGGTAGTGGTACCACGGTCCCACAAAGACTATAGTGGAGTGATGACCCAAGAACTGGTTGATCACCAGGTGCGATATTCTGAAGATTCAGTCTCTCCCTGTCACGGCATTGCATAAGGAGCCTGGGGCGTGACGCTAACCACGGTAATCAGGCTACCAATTATTTCGGGTCTCAAAAAACATGGATGCGTTGCTCAGATATGTCATTGCGCGTGCAGACAAACGGAGCTGAAAAATGCAAGGCTGTGGGGGGCTGCCGCCGGCCTGAAATATGTAAGAATGGCATTTCCTTGGGAAAAAAGGGCCATACACAGACAGTGTATTATAGGAACCACACACCAAGCATGCAGTGATGTGATATCATGGCCGGAGTTCTAGCATCAAAAGGAAGCCGGAAGGCCGTCCTGGCCCGCAATTCACCCAGCCGGCCCATTGCGGGGCGCGGAATAACTGTGGGCAGATCTCGGCGCCCCCACCACCACCCCACATTCCTTTTTTGGAGGGGGCTAAACAGACGGGACCTGAGGCTGTGGAGAGGCTGGGGTCTGCCGCTCAACAGGGAGCAGGGTGTAAGTACCAAGGGAGTGGGTCTCACAGCCCAGTGTCTACAGTAAACAACCTGCTTTTTGCCCCAGCGTACCCCGGCCTTACCCCGGCTGACGATGGGCGTCGGCCGGTGTTTTTCCGGTGATGTTTTTCCGCGGCTGTTGCGGGTCCCGCATGGCCCCAACCCCATACCCGACTCAGATGCAACAGAGCCAGCACCTTGTCTCTCAACACAAGCAGAATAACCGTGCATGTAGGAGAGAAGGGAGAGAGCACTCTTGTCTTTGACCGATCATGGCGAGCGTAGCCCAACCCAATTTTATTCAACGGTCTGCACTGGAACAAAAGCAGCCACTGGCGACCGCTGGGCGCCGAAGCTACCGGAACATCGCCAGGCTGGCAGCGATAGCGCAGACTCTTGCCCAACCGTCACCCCCGGATGCGGACGTTGGCCGTCCCTGTGGGGCAATGCGCGCGCGTTCGGGGGTGGCGTGTTGGCAAAAAAGCTTAGAATGGTGGGGAGGTCTCGAGATTGAACGATCCCCCGACGTTTTGCAGCAGTATAAAAAGCCAGGGAGCCGCCCGCAATTTAATTTCCCTTCGTAGCAACATACAACAAACCAAAACAGAACTGCAAACCATGGCTTTCACCAAGGAAGTGAGTGTAGTGGCAGCACCCTAGAGCTCCTCGACCGTCTGGACGCCTTTCGTTTGGTGCCGCGCTATACGGGGGTTGGACTGAGATCTCGGACGATGAGTTGAACGTGAGAACTAACACTTGCAGGAATTGTTGAAGGGCGTTAGCCCACAGATTGCTCAGGAGGTTGAAGAGCTCGATGCACTCTTGACCGTGAAGGGCGACAAGTTGAAGGAGATCACTGCCCATTTCGCCAAAGAGTTGGAGAAGGGTCTCTCCAAGGCTGGCGGTAACATTCCTATGATCCCGGGATGGGTCTTGGAGTACCCAACTGGACAGGAGACCGGCGACTACTTGGCCATCGATCTTGGTGGGACGAACTTGCGTGTCGTTATCGTACATTTGCTAGGTAACTCCAAGTTCGAGACGGCCCAAGTCAAGTACGCCCTACCAGACAACATTAGAACTGCCAAGTCCGAGGAGCTGTGGGAGTTCATTGCCCACTCCTTGAAAAAGTTTGTTGACGAGCACTACCCAGAGGGTGTCTCCGAGCCATTGCCGTTGGGCTTCACCTTTTCCTACCCAGCGTCCCAAAACGCCATCAACGAGGGTATCTTGCAAAGATGGACTAAGGGCTACGACATCGAGGGGGTTGAGGGCCATGACGTTGTTCCAATGTTGCAAAAGGCCTTGCAACAGCACAACGTTCCAATTGAGGTGGTTGCCTTGATCAACGACACCACCGGTACTTTGGTTGCCTCTGCCTATAGTGATCCAGAGACTAAGATGGGCTTGATCTTCGGAACTGGCTGCAACGGTGCTTATTACGACGTTGCCGATGGCGTGGACAAATTGGAAGGTAAGTACGCCGATGATGTTGACCCAAAGGCCCCTATGGCAATCAACTGTGAGTACGGTGCCTTTGACAATGAACATCTTGTCTTGCCAAGAACTAAGTACGATGTCTCCATTGACGAAGAGTCCCCAAGACCGGGTCAGCAGAGTTTCGAGAAGATGATCTCCGGTTACTACTTGGGTGAGTTGGTTCGTTTGATCTTGATCGACGTTTACGACTCTAAGAAGATCATCTTCAAGGACCAGGACGTTTCAAAGTTGAGAGTGCCATTTGTGTTTGACACCGCTGTCCCAGCTCTGGCCGAGGAGGACAACTCTGAGAACTTGGACGAGATTGAGAAGCAGTTCAAGACACACGCCAACCTTTCCACCACCTTGGAGGAACGTAAGTTCGTGCGTTACTTGTCCGTGGTGATCGGTACCAGAGCTGCCAGATTGTCCGTCTGTGGTATCGCTGCCATCTGTAAGAAGAGAGGCTACAAGACCGCCCACTGTGCCGCTGATGGCTCTGTCTACAACAAATACCCAGGCTTCAAGGAGCGTGCCGCAGAGGGTTTGAGAGACATCTTTGATTGGACCGTGGAGCCAAAGGACTACCCAATTGTCATTGTCCCAGCTGAAGATGGATCCGGTGCTGGTGCTGCCATCATTGCTGCATTGACCAAGAAGAGATTGAGCAAGGGCCTGTCTGTCGGTATCAAGGAGTAAACTGGCACAGACGGAAAAAAAACGCTCCATTTCACGAACTAACGAGACTGCTTTGACCAAGAGTATAGACAGAATTTAACAAGATGTTATATTGATGAAGTGTAGATTTATGGGGGGTTGTTGCCTATGCTGGTATAGTCCATGCCATCGGACGCCGGGCTGTCCCCCTCGTTGAGGTCTTTGCCCTCTGGCTTCCTTTCGTACGTGTGGTCACACCTTGACACCGGCTACGCCTAGTACTTAACCCCTCGTGACCCGTGATTATTCCAGTTAGCTTAATATATCACCGTTCATTACCTAAATTGGCCCGTACAAGAACTAGGATAAGTTCTCACGGTTATCGATCTCGCTTATATCGATCCCGCTATATCAACTATACTACAGGGGTATTATCGTTCAGTTAGTGGTCATAAAGCTCCACACCAATCTTCACCTTTTCGGAGCTACCTCTAGAGAGCTTGCGAATCTTCTTTTGAAGAGTGAGAATTCTTCCACGTACAGAAGCACTGGTCTTGATGTCGTCGTTGGAAAGCTGGACAATCACATCAAACTTGCGCTTCTCGTCTTCGTCCTTCACCTCCATATCGCCGCTCACAATTTTGAAGTTGAAAACACCATCTCTGATGTTACCACCAGGGTGAACACCACAGATCACGTACATTAGTGTGCCACAATACTTGGTCCACCATACAATGCGCTCCATCTCGACTTTACTTCCATCGCGTTTGACAAGGTCTGAGAGGGCAGTCTTGTGTTTCTCCTCGCTTTCTGGAAGATCACCACCCCAACGGTCACAAAGGGCAATTCCAATCAATGCCCTCGTTCTATGCGAGAGACCCTGGGAACCTGCAATGATACCAGTTGTGGCCACGTGAAGGGCAGCCGTAGACTGAAGCTCCTTTGGATATGAACAGTGCACAAAGGCCAAGTTACAAAGCGCTGGGGCAATTCTCTCTCTCACTTCTCTTGGAACATACTTCTCTGGCAGCGCCGTTCTGAGAAGCTCGAGGTACTTGTCAGCGAGCAACGGAGCGTAAGGTCTCGATGCCATTAACAGTGGATCCTGTGCACGGATCTCACGTGGAAGCATCGAGTAGATGCACCCCTCTCTCACACCACCTTCAGAGAAGTGAACAGTCTTGATCCTTGGCAATGAGTCGCAGGCTGCTGACACAAGGAGCCCCACCGCTGGAAGCTGTGATCTTCTACGATCACTGACTCTAAATATATCCTTCTTTGGGAGCGTCTCCTTGAGGAACAGGAAGTTGGCCATGTTGTTGAAGTCGTTAAAAGAGCAGGAGAAGCCATTGATGATAGTTGGAATGGGGTAGCCTTCAATGTCTGAAAGCAAAGAGTAGCCCAATCCTCTAAGGCCCCCTCCACATGTGTACAATTCGAAACCTCCGTTTCTCTTTGCCTGCTCCAACAGCTCTGGAGGAACATCAATTGTGTTGAAGGCCTCTCTATAGGCGTTTTGTATCTCAAAGTATAGAGCCTTCTTGTCTTCAAACTGTAGTCTTCTAGTCAATGCTGCAGCACCATAGGGCAAAGATACAGGATGGGAGCTGATCTTGATATCTCCACCAATGCACTGAATCCATGAGATCTGGGTAGACCCACCGCCGAGGTCCATGAACAGCCCCGAAACAGAATCGAAGGATGACGAAACACCATAGGAACCTATTCTTCCCTCGTCTTCCTTGTTGAGAAGCTCCACTTCCCATCCAGTTGAGTCATATATGGCGTCTCTGAATTCCTGTGAGTTGATAGCCTCCCTTGTGGCTTCTGTGGCGACGATCCGCACCCCGTTGTGTTGGACACCAAAGTCCTCGCAAATGAGTTTGAATCTCTTCATGGCTGCGCACACTTCTTTGATGACCTCGGCAGGTATGGGACGCTTCTCCTTAGAGTCTCCGTCGTACTGAGCGTCGAATAGCGAGATTCCAACCCTGTCCTTGAAGACGCAGGGCATGGTTCTTGCATGGTGAGGTGCTTTCGAGGATATGCTGAATCTGATACCATTGGAGCCGATGTCGACGATCCCGATGAGGGCTCTGCCCACGAGGTCGGCCTCATCCTCTGTGTCGACTGGTAGCGAGGACATTCAGTGGTCGATTGTCAGCCGGTTTCCGTTGCGCAGCAAAGAGCTTGGAGGAGACCAGATGGATATCGAAAAAGTGGGCGCCATTTTGCTTAGTAACGGAGCACCTGCTGGAAATCGATCAAAACCATCCATTGATCCCCAACTCCATATTCGACGTTGAAACTAACAGCCTGTCTGATTTGTGTGACATGGCGTTCAATGCACAGGACGCAGCAATGATTGCCACAGAGGCACTTGGGGGTGCAGCAGAGGCTCTGGAGCTGTCTGACCACGAACAGCAGAGTATTGAGGAGGATTTCTACGAAGACGAGGAAGATCTAGTAGAGGCTTTGGCAGATGAGGTGCAGCAAGAAACGACGGTGCCTTCAAGGCAGATCACGGAGCAGAAACACTCTGCGCTAGGTGCACTATTGGGCTCGCTCTCAATCAATTTGTTCCTCCCCTTCATCAACGGACTCATGCTCGGGTTTGGAGAAATCATTGCGCATGAAATAGGCTTCCACTACAACTGGTTTGGAGCTAACGTGAGTGTAACTATTCTCTACAATCTAATGTTTATTAACACAGAAAGATATACCGTCCCAGACCGAGTGAAAGACTCGACCAGAAGACAAAGCTTCTGTGAGCGCAAGACACCAAGATGATGATACACATGTTATGAACAATTGCCAGGTGACGTAGGAACTTCATGTAGAAGTGGCTTCAACTAAAAGTGGAACAAATTTGACAGTATATCCTTGATGCTGGCAACCCGTCTTTTGCATCAAAATACTGCCAGTCGGTCTCATTGAGCTTTGGAAGCCGACATTGTCTTCAGGGAAACAGTCAGCTCTTCCTGTCCACGAAAAGCTCGTAATCTCTTTGTTTACCCACAGGAAAGCGCTTTTTCGACCCACATTGGCAGTGTACTTGTAGAGTCTCAGACTTCTTCGTCTCATCTTCAAGACTCACTGAACATGTCTTTCCTGGGAACTGCAGTCGATCGCAGCTTTTACACACCGTTCTCTTCACATGCGGGTTGAGCTTCAGAACACTCTTTTTTGTGACAAGGTCCATCGATCTCATGTACATCCTTGACACAGCAGAATGACCTCCAATAGCATGTGCGGCTTGGAATAGAAATGAAGCCCTTGCAAATCCATCACGATTTGGCACCGAAGGTTTCTTCTGTTTCTGCTTCTTCTGTTCCTTCTTGGACATCTTTCACCGGCAAGTCTTGTGTTTAAACTGATCGGGAGATGATGAGGCACCGCTTTCCATTAATGAAGAGTGGTGTACACGAATTACGGCTGGGCGCGAATTAGCTGAATATTCGAATGGAAATCGCATTCAACCAACATACACTCACCCTTCTGGACCACCCAATTCAACACAGCATTACTCCATTTACCGATTTCAAGTAATATGAGTGGCTACGACAGTGCTTTGTCCATCTTCAGGTGAGTATTCGCCAGAGTTTGTCCTCAATTTGCCGATCTTCGACCAGGTCCATATTTCGCCACCTCTTCACAAAATCAAACTAACAGAGTAAACTAGTCCTGACGGGCACGTTTTCCGTACGTATTGACAGCTTGCATAGCATGGTAATGGTTTTTGAATACTAATAGTAAATCAGAGGTTGAATACGCTTCAGAGGCTGTGAAAAGAGGTACTTGTGCTGTTGGTGTCAAGGGCAAGGACGTTGTTATCCTGGCATGCGAGAGACGTAGCACATTGAAGCTACAGGATCCTCGTATCACCCCTAGTAAGATCAACAAGGTTGACGAGCATGTTTACTTGGCCTTTGCTGGCCTCAATGCTGATGCAAGAGTCCTTGTTGACAACGCGAGACTCGAAGCCCAATCGCACAGACTGACTCTCGAGGACCCTGTTTCTATCGAGTACCTCACAAGGCACATTGCTGGTGTGCAGCAAAGATATACACAGTCAGGTGGTGTTAGACCATTCGGAATTGCCACGCTGATTGCCGGGTTTGACGGTAACGACACTGTTCCAAAGCTCTACCAGACGGAGCCATCTGGTATCTACTCAGCTTGGAAGGCTAGCTCAATCGGAAGAAGCAGTAAGACAGTGCGTGAGTTCTTGGAGAAGAACTACAAGGAGTACATGTCAAAGGATGAGGCTATCCTTCTCGCGATCAAGAGTCTGTTGGAGGTTGTTCAATCTGGCGCCAAGAACATCGAGGTCTCCGTCCTTGAGCCTGGCAGCAAGGTTTCCTCTCTTGGTAATGCAGAGATTGTGACATTTGTGACTCAGATAGAAACCGAAAAGGCAGCGCAGGCTGAGAAGAGGAGACCAGCTACTTCATCATGAGTTTCGTCTTCGATCATATATCGAATCGTGTATCGACCGATTGCACATAATGATATTCAGCCGTCATTGGTCGCCTTTGGTTATTGTAGCAGACTTTAGAAATCGAAGAAAGGTATCAGCTGATTATGTCCCCCTCTCCGCTCGCGAGCCATGACCTTCGGAGTTTCTCAACACAGATCAGACAGGCGGCACCAGGAGTACAAGGAATCAGCATCAATAAAGCCAGAGCCATCAAGGAGCCAAAATGAAATCAGAAACAGCCCGAATCAGTGCTACAGGCGTGGGTGAGAAGTCATTAAGTTGAAAACCGTTATTCTGAGGTCACCACTAAGATACATCCACACCAGAAGCAAGAAACAGTCCTTGATCTCGCAAATGCAAGATTCTTCGCAAGATAGGGCTGGCTGTTGAGAAGGTGCTCAAGCTGTACCCGAGTCTAAGAGAGTGTTCTGCCTCGCAAAACTGATGGTGAATTGACTGCTTTGTGGGCCTTGATGGTATTGGGGTCCGATTAAGCGATCTCAAAGAGCCTTTCAGCTCGGATCAGGTCGACTCTTGCATGTCCCTGGACTTGGTCAACCACAGTGCGCAATATCTCAAGACCAAAGACTGGCGCTCTTGTTGTTGAATTATAGACCAATCATCTCTACAAACTACTTGCACATGGAACTGTCTCTCGCCTATCTGGAAACATGTGTTGGTATACCAATGTGCAGAGTCCAAACTCATTGTCATTGAAAAGATGTTTCAGCGTCCTTGGGCCAGGCTATACCAGTTATGAAGCTGTGGTTAGCTAGGAGTTTAGGTCAGCCATTGGCAATGCTAAAGGTCCTCGTGTTTTTGCAAGGCTTGTCAGTATCAGGGTTCAGTAACTTGTTCCTTCTACAACTCAGCAGCACATCGGTTTCATTGGATGATTGCAAACCCTTTGGTATCCTCCACCAACTATACAAATGTCACATAACACATTTCCACAACACAATTCGTCGCTTATGCGTGTTTCATACGAAATATATAGACATCTGGGGTAACCACCAGCTGACAGGTGCATGATGCGTGCAGAAGCTCCAAGATAACACTCCTACCGTCTTTATATCACATTGACATTGACACGTATTACACAGGTGGCAGCACCTTCTTAGCTCTCACAAGAGCACCATCTTGCTAATTTCTTCAATCACATGGAGCATCCAGTGTCCACGATACTGCTTAAACAACTTTATTTCCTCCCGCGAGACAAACAAGTGAATAGGCTAAGTTTGAAGTTTCAAGAACACATACTTCAAGAAGTCTAGACCTTCCTGATTGCTCATCAGCACTTATCAGCTCCTTGAATAGTTCAATGATACTTACACAAAAGGGCTTAGTCAAGCGGTTTTTGAGACGAAATTGAGACGAAATTGAGACGAAGTGGATCTTTGACATGCCAGACTCACAATAGTTCTTAGAAGTACGCCAAATTTTTGGTTGCGAGGTGGGAAACCGGCTTACAGGGCGCCGCCCTTGGTTGGCTTTCGCTGCACTACCCTATGTACCTTCAGGTGTTGAATTACAAACCAATAAAGGTATGCAATTGTCAAGGCAGTGGCGGACGACACAGGATGTTCCAACAGACTCTGCGACCTGGTATGCCATGTAGAGGGTCCAACTCATAGAGCAGATGAGTATCCTAGGACCAGGCCATACCAGCTTAGCTGTGGTGCCGGGGCTGTAGGTAATAGTTCTGTTCTTACGGTCTTGTGAGTGCACAGTAGTTTGTTCAGTTTCTATAAACTAGTCCGAAAGGAGTTGCCACTCCTCTCCCTCATATATTATACAGCAAATGCCACTCGCCACCATAGATCCCACTAGAACATTTCTGGTGGTCGCTGATATCGGGCTGTGATCCGGGAGATCACAGCCCGATATCACGTTGTTGCCTTCAACTGCGCCTTCATGGATTCTTCCAGAATACCTGCTCACAACAATTACGTCATCTAACTTAAGATCACTAATATCAACATCATTAACGATTCTGACTTCTAAGAGGGAACAAACGCTGGAGACTCACAGACCCACCAGAGACAGGGAGAAAGGAAGGGATGGGGTCTTGGCAGCGGCGTTGGCCATACGACGGGTTTACTATTTAGCAAACATAGATTTGACGAGAACAGAATCGGAAAAGTACCCTTCTGGAAGGTGGGCGATATACGGATAGCACACAGCCAAAGCAACAAGCATCACTTTTACAGCTCACAAGGGTTCTTGTTTCTCAAAGAGGGGGACAGGGATCAAGACGGCATGAAGATATTACACAAGGTTTCGGTTGGACACCAATAGAAACATCGGAGACCAACAAGAGTGCACTTTTCAAAGGTACATAGAACTGTGCTGCAGTTTCAGTCTAATAAACATGACGGGGACGGCTTGGGGGTGCCTAAACCCACAGAAATGTAGACTGGCAGCCCGTCAACCGCCACAGCACCAACCAAAGGCAGTTGCAGAGTTTGAAGGCGCTGGCAGCAGCTGTTAACCATGAAACACCGCCCATTTTCATCACAAGGACGCCACTGACAGAAGTTGTCCTTATAGAGTAATGGATAATTCCATTAAAGATCTCCCAGAACTACTGAGAGACCTTCCTCTTTATATAATCTTGCGGGCATGTTACACACGGCACCAGCACGTCCGCCTCCATGCATGGCAATCTCGTATCCATGCATGGCAAGTCTGCACTTATGCACGACTGGCCTTCTTCAGTCTATATCCTATTCCTCAACAGAAGTAAGTTCATTCTGTTGTACCCAGCCCATAGACGTAAAATATTGTCGCTACCATGAAGGAGTTGTCAATCCCTATGAGTCTCTCATATTTAAGGGATTGATTAACATCAGAATAGAGTATTTTCGTTGCCGGCATTGCAGAGAGACACTAGCACAGACTAGAGGTTTCGGCATACAACTCAACGTCATTCGAAGGGCATCGTGGATGTCTCGTGTCCTCAGTGTGTTGAAGTCGGTCCATCTTGATCAACCTAGTCTAGGTACCTCAGCTGGAAGAGCACAGATTGATTGATAGTTCAATTAGAGATCTACCAGAACTACTGGAGCATCTTCCTCTTCAGATAATTCTACGGGATTCTTATACCAACACCAGCAAGTCTACATCAATCCATTCCAATTACGCACCCATACATGGTAAGGCCCCTGTTTTGCTCGACTTGCTCACACATTTCTATACACATCCTCGTACAGTCTCTATCATTTTATCAAACAAAACACAAGCAAGAGGCTCTCAATATCGCAGCAGAACATTTGATCCCGGTGATAACACAGTTGGCTGTTCTTGCGAAAGCCGAAAACTCTATCTCTCTCGGAAATAACAGCCGGGCTGCTGACGGAATGACAGCATAACCTCAACGAAGAATGTGACAGTTGAAGTCTCGCTGTATAGGAATATACGCTATAGAAGGCATGTACGGACAAGTCGTGCATCAGTCCGGACTTGCGATGCATGGATGCGGAATTGCTGTGTGCCATTTGTAACATGCCCGCAGGATTATCTAAAGAGGAAGAACCCCCAGTAGTTCTGGGAGATATCTAATCGACTTATCCATTCATATATACTCTTTCCGATGAGTTACCTAGCCGAAGTTGATCGAAAGACCAACCAACTCCAACGTACCGTACCGTAACCTGCGTTGAACTAGATTCAGCTTTAGTCAGTGATAGAGGAGGTCCGTATCTTTAGATGCCCCTGGTGAATTGTTGAAGGACATTATCGGGACTGTTGGTTACGAGGAAGAGTGAAGTCAATGACGTGTGTTGGAATTGGTTGGTATTTCGATGAAACTCGGCTAGGTAACTGATCAGGAAGAGCAAAAGATTACTTGATAAGTCTCCGCACTTATGGACGACTTTTCCGTATATGCCTTCTACAGCATATATCACATTTCTCAACATCGTAGATGGCCAGGAAGACCCATAGGGTATGGAAAGTGCCGTCGGGAAGTCCCTTGGCTGAGTGCGGACATTGGTTCCGTTGTGACAATCCCGGCAGAATAGCTAAAGTGGAAGTCCCCCAATAGTCCTTAGAGGTCTCAACTTCTTCCGATGAGTCAGCCGTTGAATGACATGATAGAGACTGTATGAGACATGGTGACATCATTGAGGTGCACGTATGACTGAGCAAACACGTCGTGTATAAGTGCAGGCCTACTAGTGCCGCTTTATCATTCCCGGAGCTTTATATAAAAAAGATAGATCCCCCAATAGTCCCGGGAAATCTTTATAGAATGATTAATTATTATCAGCTCCTCCGGATTGTTGAATTACAAACCAATAAAGGTATGCAATTATCAAGGCAGTGGCGGACGGCACAGAAAGTTCCAACAGACTCTGCGACCTGGTATGCCATGTAGAGGGTCCAACTCATAGAGCAGATGAGTATCCTAGGACCAGGCCATACCAGCTTAGCTGTGGTGCCGGGGCTGTAGGTAATAGTTCTGTTCTTACGGTCT
>PPNZ03000028.1:0-117157 GCA_003708355.3 Williopsis maclurae
CGAGGTTCACATGTGTGTCGCTTTGTGGCATCATGGAAGAAAGAAAGTGGGAGGGATCTGGCTCTTAATAGTAGCGTCTTTGTGTTCCTGCAGGCCTGGGAGTGACACAAAACCCCAACTTGCCACAAAGCCAAGGGTTTTTGTGCCATGCCAGCTACGAAGTCGAGGGATCCATTAGTGAGGCGGGGCACATGGCCACTGCAGGCTACAGTTCATGGACACTCGCCTTCTCTGACGCCCCCAGAAAGACATCTTACAGGCAATAGACGTTCAATATTTTATTTCGCCCGTACTCTTTTCGTCTTCTACTACTAGATATAGCTTAACATCAGATCAGCTGATCGCAAAGATCAGCCCAGTGACACATGAAACCATCGTAGACGGGCAATCACCCAATTTTGATGATATTTCCCGTGTGAAATTATTGAAACGATTGTTCAAAATAGTGAGGATATACTGGCGCCATCATTCGATGATGGTGCTTATGACCTTGGAAACATGGATATCCCCTCCCCCAGGACTGGATCTGTGTTAGCTGCCGGCGAAGCAGCAGATGGAGCAGATGGAGCAGATGCAGATGCAGTGAATGGAGCAGATGGAGGAGCAGATGCAGTGGACGAAGCAGACGTAGCAGCGGACAGAGCAGCAGTGGATGGATCATGCCCATTGGTGCTAAATGGCGTATTGCCAAAGACAAAGAAGAAGGACAAACGACTGAATAAGCGAATCCATTTCAGAAATGATGTCTGTGGTGCTTACGACGATGATGAAGAGTTTGATGCTGAAGACGACATTGGAGAGAGACTGGAAACTCTCAAAGGCACGAACATTGAGGCAATGCGCATGGAGGATCTCATTGGATCTACGTTCCCTGTGGAGAAAATTGAAAAGCGAATCAGAAGCGGGAAGCCCTTCAAGAAACTATTACAGCTTTTGGAATACGCTGTCCATCACTACACACGGTCACTGGGCATTGGTTTCTGTGCGAAGCAGTCCCACAAGAAGAGCGTACAAAAAGGTATGACGGAGAAGGTAGTGAGGCTTTATTGCTGTGAACAGTGCGGTGAGACTCTTTTCAAATGTGATTCAGTAGTGGAGAGTGGTGTCTCGCGTTTCCGGAGTTTCTCGTTTACGCACAAGTGTCAGGAAGCTGATATTATCGAAAGATTTGAGAAACTTCGTCGCAAGGCTACAAGAAAGTCTTCCCAACGGAAAGCATCTGCTGCTCTCGCTACCGCATTAATTGAAGAAGGGAACATTGATTCGGCTCTCGATCTCTTGGTGGATGGCGAGGACGAGGACGAGGACGAAGTTGCAGGGCTAGGGGACAGCGATGGCGTGGGACTTTCCAACAACAGTGACATCGATATAAGGGCCATCATTCTCCAAGCAAAAGGGTCTTGTGAAGTTGCCGCTGCTTACTTGTTTACTCAGGGCTTAGAAAAAAGATTCACCAGGCTGTCATCCGCGTTCTTCTTGCGATATGCCTTGACACTGAATGAGGAGCGCTTCTCACGTATGGATGCGGGCGCATTGACCTCACCAAGAGAACTGGTCCACAGCGTAGCATCCTTCCAGTGCTGGCATATGATGATCAAGGATGCTTCCAGATTAGAACAAGTAAATGAATGCTTCCGCCTTTTCTTGACTCAAAAAGATCTCATCGAAAGACTTTATCCTATTGTGAGAATGCGCAATATGGCCCTGTGGTATCTACTCCAGAGACCTAACGATAAGAGATTACTTGCTTTGCTTGTCACTCTTGCTGCGACTAACTCTATAACTGCGTTTACATTTGATAAACAACGAAAGTTGATGATGAGCACAAGCATCGATGAAGATCAGAAGGCGATATTGTCACACTCACATGATATCTTTCGAGTACCTGCTTCTGAAGAAGAGGAGGAGGAGGATGCCCATTATGATGTTCCTGAGGTTTCATCCGACGAGGAGGAAGATGAGGACATGGCTCTCGCAGATCCTGGTCAGGAAGATGATGGAAATCAGGCGGAAGCCGAGGGAAGCTGCATTTTAAGCGGGGCCAATTTACTGAGTGTTCAAAATGAGCGCAGTCCTCGTGATTATGTCCCGAAACCGACTGTTGATAAACATTGGGTAGGAGCTATTACAAATATCTTGAAAGAGGGCAAGAAAAAGAGAGAGCTAGGGCATGGTGAACGTAAAGGGGATGGGGTGAGGATGAGACAGATGAGGCATCTGGTCTCGACAATTTGTCGTTCTTCTACTTCTCCACTGACACTCAGGCACTGAACTTCTCCGCTCTGGTACCAATCATATCTCTCGATGCAACATTTATCAAAGAGCCATATGCTGATAGACCCAAGTTTCAGTACATCTTCAATTGTCATGCCTTGAATGGAGATCTGAAAAGATTCCTTTAGCATACATGCTTAGTGAAGAAAAGGAAAGCAGATTCACTTGGAACTTGTTCATCAATGCATTGCGAGCTGACAAGCTTGGACAGGTTGATCTTTCAAAAGTCCACTGGATGTGTGATAACCACGGGGGCATTAGAGGAGGTTTGGAGATTAACTTTCTGACGAGTTGGCGTCAGTCGCAACCTGGATAATCAGCCAGCTCTATTGAAAAAGCCATTACTGCGCTGGTTCAACAAGGCTGGACAATGCCTCTGCGCTAAGAAGAGAGAAATATAACTGGTCAAGATAAGAGACTTGTTCAAGAACAAAAAGAGTCATCCTATGGGGTCTACCCATGGACTTCTAACTAATTACTCGCAATCATGGAGCAGAAGCAACAGGAATATCAACTTTGAGGTGTACACATCTAATGGCAGTGAAGCTGATAATGCAAAGATCAAGAGAATGAGAGCTACCAACGCGAAATCTCTCATCTGCAGTCTGATCGATCATCAGCATGGCATCATGTCTGATATATTGGGCAAAAATGAGAAATACGCTGGAAAGATCCATCCGAAACAATCTGTGATGTTTTCAGAGGCCATAGCAACGACCAACTTTTTCAATGTCAAGTCAGAGGGGAGATCACAGTACTTACTTGAGTGGAACCCCGATTTCAGTACCAAAGACTCGATGGAAGTCAGTGCTGAGTACCTGAGGCTCATCAGAAGGCGCCAGACCTGGCAGGGCTTCCGTGCTCATAAACTGTATGACATGAAAGACATACCTGTGACTGTCACTCTTGAAGGACCGCACAGTGTTCCCATTGAGGATGGTTTTGCAAGAACAAAGTTCGATGTAATGCATTGTTCTCTGTGCGGAGACTTTTCTCGCTGTGAGAAACGAAGGGATTTCTTCCCCTGTGTTCACATACTAAAAAGTCTTCTGTTTCATAACCAGCTGAAACCGACCCAGGGAGTCCTTAGACGGGTAACGAAGGGTGATGAGACAAGGGCTCAATGTCAAAGACGGACCTTTCGGGTACACTCACAAGCTTTCTTGGTGTGAAGGAAACGGCTGATATTTTCGGCTTTGACGAAGCGATGTGTTTTACTGCGTCCTCGTGTATTTTTTGCCTAAGATCCCTTCACCAGGCTCACTCCGCCTTGTGGCTGAACAAGTAGCGAAGAGCATTGTGCTCAAAGCAGAAGTTAGGGAGGAAATTCCTGTAGCATCTATGGCTGGCGTGGATGAGATTGTTGCAAGGGGGAGAAGAGGAGAAGAGATAGGGATAGCCCAATCAAGGAAGCGCATCTGCTTGAATAGTGCGGTAGAATTAGTTAATGCCTTACTGACGATACTAAACGTATTCATCTTTATTTTTATTCTTGAAATGGTGATGTTATTTTGTACTTGAAACACCAGAAAGGGCGTCTCCAATAAAATTCACAATTTTTGATGATAAGGTGATTGCAATATGTATCACAATTATATTTGATAGGCTTGTAAAAATGATGATCTGAGCATGTTTAAAGAGTCTATAATGATCTACATGAGTATATTAACATTTATGTACTTGACAGGAAGCGAGACTTGTGAGTTGTTAAGCTCTGAGACTCTCTGAGTTTTCATGCACTCTGGGCTGAGCGATGATCGACATTAGCGGGTGATGCTCTCAAACCAGATGATGACGTAGCTGCAAGATGACGGCCTCATGTTCTCAGTTCCACTGTCTTGATTGTTCACAGCAGCTAGAGCCAAAGGACTCAAATATCTGCCTATTAAATGCATCTATATAAACAGCGCTGCTGATATCAATTATGTCACAGCTTCTCAAACTATTCTCTCTTTCACAGCGGAGCCTTTTCTTCCATTCTAGCGCTCCTCCAAGACTATTTGAAGAACAATCTGCCATTAGCATGGCCCTGTTTCAATGCTGCTTCCAACGAAACAGAGCAGAGCAGAGAGCAGCAAACCCTTTCGTCATTGAGCAAATGAGGACTGCAACACAATGCCACCGTGGGCGACTGATCGATGCCAGCAACAAGTAATGGTAGTTTTAACCCTAAAAAGCTCACCAGCCAAACACGAGACATACACACAAGTCAGACACTGGGCCAAAACCAATACCCTGCCTGATATGTAAGCATACATGAGACCCACCAGAGCTGCTCGTTATCAGGACTTCATGACTCGACTGATTTATCACCAAATGTCTATTCACGGAGTCCTGGCTGAACAAGAGACTGGGCTGTATGAAGAGGTCAAGGTTCCCAGGGAGGTCGGTCTCGTCGATACCAGCCACCAACTGGATAAAGTTAATGTGACGTCGATACCAGCCACCAACTGGATAAAGTTAATGTGAAATGTGACACAACGCACACTTGAAGAGCATAACCAATGTCCCATTCCTTGCACAAGCTGATACATTGTTCGATACTGTTTCAGTAGGTGGACTTTGACTTGTCCAAAAATCAAAGGCGGAACATATCATGAAACGCTCTAACTCCAGCGTGTAGTCAGTATTCCCCAGCACCTGTTTTCTTCCCCAAAGAGCGATAGTCCAAGTGTATATGATGACATTCATTAACATAGTAGCGTCCCACTTGGCATCAGAGCTGTACGTCTCCAGAGCGCCATGGACAGGATCCTGATCTATCGACGTAGTCGATTTTCCAGTTTCCTCATAAGCAATCTGAGCTAGTGCAGGTGGGTGGCCATTGAAACATTGAAACACCATTTCGATCACCATTTCAAGCAAGCCTCCATAGTCACCACCAGCTTGGGTAAGAGTCGACAGAGCTTTCCAACGTACTGGTCAAGGCCAAGTGTCACATAGTTACATGCTTTGGAGGCAGAGCCATGGAATCGAGCAGCTAGGACAAAGGCTTTAAAGACAGCTGTGAATGAGTTCTGGTTCTGTCTTCACCCTTCACCCCTTTGTTCTCAATAGCACACCCTCAGTAATTGGCATCCGGAACCTTGCCTGTTGAGGCGGCGTTCTCCGAGCCATCCGAAGGGTGGTTCCCCCTTCTGGAGCGTGTTGCTGGCATTGGTGTTGAAGGTGCTCGTTTCTGAAGATATCTAAAGGCTACCTACCAAAAAATTGAATTCTGCTTAATTTTGAAGATCATATCAGGAAGAAAAAGATCTGATCAAAACAAAAAAGGTCTGATCAAGATGAAAGGTCTGACTTTTTAAGAAAAAGTCTCCTGAAAAACTAAAATGTCTCGAACCAGAAAACTGGTCGGATCTCATCCCAAGAATGAAAAATCGTGCGCTGCGCGCGCTAAAGAAATGAAAGTGTAGAGCTCCAGCTTTCTACACAGTAAATCCTTCATCGGAACAGCATTACGGGGAATTTGTTACACAATAGCTACACCCTCCATCTCATATCACTACAGCTCATCACTAGATGGTCAGAACAGCTCCATTATTCTTTTCTAGATCCGTAAGTGTTACGCTACAGCATGGATTAAATTGTAGAAATTTGCCCATAAAAAAGGTCTAAACAGCCCATCAGCTTTGAGATATCCTAAGTGCCATTTCAGAGGGGTCTAAAGTGTGTGGATCTCCAAAAATCGCCCCAAGGGGCTCTTTTAAACTCCAATTGAGCTCAAAATGCCCCACTTTGGCAGCTCGCAGCAGGCCCACAAAACGCATTTTCCGCGCCAAAAATTCCGCCACGCACACTCATTCATTCTTAGTTTTGCACAGTGAAGCTGGTATGTGCTACCAGTACCGAGTGCGTAATTACTGAAACTAGGCACGCTTAAGGACAAGGGGCCGCCACGTGGAGCGCCACTAAAGCTATTATGATCTAACTTCGGACACAACCACATTGGCCATGGAGGGAAAGAGCACACTTCAAGATAGCACGTTGAGGCACATGGGAGTTCGACTTATAGAACAACCGGTGTAATTACTTAGGAAATAAACGTATTTTAAAAAAAAAAAAAGCATACAATATAGCTGTATTTTCCACAATTTGCTGAGGGGCACATCACCGCCGCCCACCTCCTCGAATCTGCATCTTCCCTCTCTGGCCAACTGTCATAGCCTTTGCCACATTTTAAAACTCCTTAGGTATATCCCCTGTGATTGCCAAAGCCTGGCAAGGCTATGCGTGGGAGATGGTGTCAAAGGCTTTCCGGAGTCAATGCTGAGCATTACCACTGGTTTCCATTGGATGGTATGAATCTGAGGTGGTGTGAGTCTTGCATTGGATCGTGGGACTGATATTGCTTGTAGCTCTGCGATCACGTTCTCCATTTGCCTTGATGGGATGAATCCAACCTGAGCTGCAACCACTAGTCTTGGTAGAACTTTGATTAGCCTGGTATTCCAAGCTTTAGCCAGAAGTCTTGTGGGGTTGATTGTAGAATTATAGGTCTCGTTTCATCAAGTCCAATGAAGGACGGGGAGTGTTTGCGGAGTAGAGTGATTGTGTTGTCCTTAATGAAATCTGGAAGTCTCCCTGAAGCTTGCAGGTAGTGACTGGTCTTTATTAAGAGGGGTCTTAATGTTGGCCAGATGACTTTGAGGACTTTGTATGTCAAACCATCCCTACCGGGGCTCGACTTCTTGCGAACCGCATGTTTAAGGGCCTGGTCAAGTTCTTCTTCTGTCATAGCATCAGTGAGAGGAAATTGTTCAGCTTCTGTGAGGACATGACTCGATCCAGTGAGACTGAGGTAGCGTTCAATCTCCGGGATGTTTTCGTTCTCTTGATGGCAAAGGGCCGAGTAGAACTCCCATGCATGGGCCAGCATGTCGGTGGTGTCTCTGAAACCTTCGACAGGATTCCTTTGTGAGCTCCTTAAAGGCTTTGGACAAAGATTTGAAATCTAAACCTTTGACGGGGGTTTCGAGATCTGCGCTTGGCGGATCAGACGCTGCCATTTTTGAGCACCGCTGTCTTCCCATGCACTGCTTCCACTTGACGGATTTCCAGTTCGGACGTCAGATGTAATCACTGTTGCAGATGTTAAAATGGGTCACCTCCAGATTTCGTCATTGCTGCTGAGAGTTTGGCGGTGAGCATGGCCTGCATATCGTGAGAACTGCATGAAACATCAATACACACCCACTGTTCCCTGTGATGATGCCGTCTCGACAAAAAAACCACGATTACCATACCACGTGGCCCCGAGACTGGAGTCTTTTTTGTTTCTACATCTATGATCTATCATTTTATGTTCTAGAGGTATTGAGTTTACCAAAAAAGCTCACAATGAGTAACTAATTTTGTTTTAGACCGGCTGGCAGCCTCTGGAAGCCCTCAAGACCACATTGGATCTTTGGAAACCCGCAATGTCCATGATCTTCTCGCTAACGTCAGCCTCAATCGCACCACCTTGATCTCCTCTATGCTTGAGACTCTCACTGACCTGCTTCACAACCTCCTTCAACACCACAGAGCACAACCTCAAGCTCTCTCCCTGTCCCACAAAAAACTTGAACAGGTCTTTGAGAAGGTACACCGGTGATCCCCCACTCTTATCCACAATCTCATTCAGCTTGTCGGACGATATACGAAGCCCATTCATCTTCAAGAACGCCTCTAGCTGCAATTTCATCATCTGTTGCCTGGTTTCCTCGGGGGATAGGGCACATGGAATATTCACAGACAGGCTGGCCCTGTTTGTGGACTTGGGGTCGATGACAACATTGAAAAACTCAAGAAACTGGGCCCTTGTCAGATTTTGAATGTGACTGACACGTACGGATTCTTGGCTAGGATCATAATCATCGTGGAATATGGCATCCCTCACACTTTTGTGCAATTTCATCGAAGCACCAATGTCCGTACAATTGGAACTACCCACGCTGGGCTTCATCTCAGATGTCAAACTTTCTGGGCCTCCACTGTTATGTAGATTCTTCTCCGTCGTTTTCAAAAAGCCCTCTATGACATCAGTCTGGAACTTCTTCTCGTCAAGCTTTCGGAGCTCATCTCCCCATGAAGACAGATATTCATCGATTTTCACGCGAAGATAACTAGGTGAAAAGGTAGCACTCATGATTGTGATATGGAGTCCAATGGTAGTCCGAAGTGTTCTGACACCACCGAGGACAACGTATCCCAATTGTTTCTTGAAACGAAGATCCGGAACCACTGAGAGAGATAACAAATATGCAAACAGAGCCGTTAAAGCCTTCGCCCGGGGATCCGACCGTGCTCCCGTTTGGATAAAAAAGCAGACAGAGCTCATTGGATCACTCTTAGGTCCTTTTCTGGTAATGTTATATAGCTTTCCAGGCTTGATAAGCACAGTCGACGGTTCCAAATGGGGAGACAACTTGTCGGAATCGAGATGATCACTGATCTTGTTAACAGTGACGCTGAGAGTATCCACAAGCTTCAAATCTCCATGCACAAACATCTTCAAGAACTTGGGTCCTGAGTGGAAACCATTGAGAAATTCCTTCAGCGATGCCATGTCGATGTCGTCCAACACATTCAGCCGGTCCTCTATATCCCAAACATCTTCCTCCAGTACAACCAAAAGACCTGTGAGAGCCAGTCCGAGTGAGCTATCCTGTACTAGGTCACTATAACGTGCTCTGACTGCAACCCTAGCCCTTCTGAAACCATCATTTTTGAGGTCTGCATCGGTAACCAATGACTTGAACGCATCGACCAGGATGTTTAACAAGTGCGAAACACCGTCAGTATATCCACTAATGGTGAATCCAAAACGGACATCACCCTTTATGGACGCATTTACTTCCCATGTGTAGTTCAGCAACTCCGACGAGTACAACAACGTGGCAACTTTCAGCTTGAGAAGCTCCACGAGTACCTCGCAGGCCATGGTATTCAATGGCGAGGCCTCCATGGGACAAGAAATGATGTCAAATGATAGGTAGCATCTTGAATGGAACACCTGGAGAGATTCTGGCTTGGTCCATAGCTGGAATTTGTTTGTGGATGAGATGAGCTGTGCCTTCGTTGCGGACCAAGTGGACTTTATTGCGTATGACAACGAAGCATTCGAGGCCTTGGTAGAGCTTTCTTCCAGGAGATGTTTTAGCCTCCGGTGATCTTGAGCAAAGTGTGGAATGAATGGGTTCTTCGGGACAAAGTGGAAAACAAATTGCAGATCAGGGTACTTGGAAATATCAAACTTTGCCCTGGTATAGGCAAAGTTGAAGAATTGATCAGTGCCGGAATCTTCGACAGTCAAGAGGGCGGAGATCGAGGTTCTCACCTTGGCATCAGCCATTAGGGAAAATCTGAGGTTATCCAATGTGAAGTAAGTATCAATAAATTGCTGAAATTCTTCAGCTCGCTGTAGCCAAAACTCGTGTCCTGCACCACTTGGAGCGTTCCAGTTGCTGGAACCTTTCAGGATGTTCAGCGATCCCAGAGATAAATCTTTCTGCAAGTACTGAGCATAAAGAGATGCCTCCTCCATAGGTGATTTGTATACATCTTGATGAAGGTAGGACAACATATCGATAGACTCCATTTCAGACAGATATCTGGCAACTTCGTTGGCTTTATCAAAGACTTGACTCTTGTAACCATGCATAATGGTCCCAACAACTTCTGCCACCTTCTTTAGACCTGTCTTTGTCAACTTGATCTCCAACACCAGAACAGTGTCACCTCGAACCAAATGCTGCGAGAATGCGCTCACACCAGATGCCAGCCCCTGGGTGTTGAAAACATCATACAGTGATCCAGAGCTCTCATCTCCGAGAATGTTGCGCCATGCAGTCTCAAAGAGGTGTGTTTGTTGGGATTCCTGCACTGGAAAGAGCAGTCTGAGCGTTGGGGTCTTGGACGAGTCAATGAGGATACACCTGTGCTTCTCAGAGAATACACTGGTGCTGTAACTCCAGTTTGAAAGGATGTTGTAGTCTTCTAAGCCTTTTACAGCCTGCTCTGAGGCACCTTTGGACCTAAAGAGTTTCTTCTTCTTCTCTGATCTCTGCGCAAGGGTCTTGACATCACCAAAGTTTGCCGCCGCGAGCTTTTGCAACTGATTCAAAGACTGCGAGCCACGAACGACCAGTGTCATGTGATCTGCAACGTACGTCTCTTGGAAGTATCTCTTGAGTTTGTCCTTAACGCTGCACTTGCGAATCTTGGGCATATCATTGAGGGTGAAGAAGTTGCCCGTTGCAAATCTGTGGAACGGGTGTTGTTCATTACTGATCAGTCGCATTGCATGATATAAGACCCTTCCCTGGTTGCCCACATTGGCGTTGTGCTCGTTATCGATGGCGTAGACTTCCTTCTCAAACATGGACTCAGGGAACAACGGGTTCTTAACACAGTCGGCAAACATCTCAATCAAACGGTTGAACACTGGAGCACCATCATTCAACGAATCTGAGGGCACTTCAAAGAAATAACAGGTCTGTTCTCCAGTGGTGAATGCGTTGCGCCTTCCCCCGGTCCTTGACAACAAATCATGGAACTCCGTGGTGCTCGGAAAGTTCTTCGAGCCGAGGAACAGCAGATGTTCACAGAAATGAGCCAGTCCAGGCACCTCATCCGGGTCGTTGTGAGCACCAGCGGCGATACACAGAGCGGCACTGGCCAGATCCTCTGTCGGGTCAGAGACCAGTAGGGTGAGAAGCCCATTGGGTAGTGAGATGATGCGATGCGACCTGTTTGATGCCGTGTAGGGCACAGCAAGCGGAGTGTCAAAGACCCTGGTGGACATCGTGATGACGGAAGCCAGGACGGAGGTGGTCAAGAATATGCTCCATTGCACTTGTCAACCTCCATCACCAGCCAGAACCTCAAATGGGTTGATTGAATGTTTTGAACTTTGGATTTCCTAATTGGGGAGGAACAATGGTGAAGGCTGATAATGTTGGTGGAAGAAAAGCAGATAGTGTGCTCCATTGATCAGCAAAACACATACCAGAACTAGGGAAACGCTACTGTGGGTAAAGGCTTGACATGGCGTAGGCTTTGTTGTACAAGCTCAAGATTAAAGCCTTGGCTAAATAAACCCAGGGATACCATCCTCAGCTCTCGGGATGATCCCCATAAACTTGTAGATTCCACCCATCTCAGCCCTATCCACCAGTCTCTTGTATGCTAAGCTGATCATCTTCTGTTGCTGCTCATCACTGGCCCGACGGATCAACTGATCCCTTCGTGTGTCCATGCCCATGTTCTCTAAAAAGGCTCCCTGTTCGATAGGGCCCAAAGTAAGCACACCAAGGTCAGAAACGGCCGTAGAAATGGCACCAAAGTCCACATCTACAGAGAGATCGACTTCTCCTGGATCGGCGAATGGGCTCACGAATCGATGGTCCTTGATCCCACGGAGGGTGTTTCCCGGGACACTTCCAGTAGGCCCATAGTCCACAACCAAAGCTGCCCCTGTGGATGCCCCGTTCCGCACGATGAGATCTCCAATGGCCTTCGCATAGGTGTAGCTCTCCGGGGAGATCTCCACGACGGTTTCCATCGGGACGGAGCTGTATCTTTCCTGCGATTTCGGAATGGCACAGAGCGCAGTCTCCTTTGGCGCCTCTACGAGACAGAATTGAGCCGTTTCTGGATGTTCATCCACGAGTATTTCTCGCCATCCATCTGTGGTGTTTTTGAACTTGTTTATGGGCAATGCGTCGAAGAACTCATGTGCAACGATAAAGTTCGTATCCTTTTCCTCAGTGACCGAATACACATCCTGCTCAGTATCCACCCAGGTGATATCACCGCCCCACTTATGCTTTGCACGCCAGAACTCGGCTGCATCTACGTCCGAGTCGCCGAGCATGGAGGCCTGTTTGTGCCTGAGCACATGCGAGGCCTCGATCATGACAACGTTAAGATCAATGGCACCATAATCCCCTCTAGCGAGAAGTTTATGGAACGCCGTGAGCACATCAAGCATCAAGGTGCCTCTTCCTGGTCCAAACTCGATGAAATTCAGCTTTTGTGGGGTTCCCTGTGCCAACCAGCAGCTGAAGAACCACACACCGAGCATCTCGCCAAACATCTGCGACACCTCTGGACTCGTGACGAAGTCTCCACTGACACCCAGCGGGTCGCGTGAAGTATAGTACCCGAGCTTTGGGTGCGTGAGACACTGGCGCATGAATTGTGATAGGGGAAGCGGGCCCGTGACCTTGATGACTTTGGCAAGGAGCTGGTGAAGCTCATTGCGGTGATGGCCCGGGCCCGGGTCTGTGGGCGATGCTGGCACTGTGAGACACCGTGCGAGGGCTTTGTGCCTGTATGGCAGAAATCCGTGAGAGGTTCCTCTGAGCAGCCGGAGCATGGATCTGTTGCGTGTATTTTGCGTATGTGAATGTGAGTGAGCGAGTGTGGGGCATAAGTGGGAAGCTCTGGTGTGCAGATGTTGTGGAGCCGATGGCCAAAATACGGGGAAGCGAGTTTTAGTAGCAGCAAAGGGGAAACTCCCAATTACTCGTGAACACAGACAATGGAGAAGCTCGGGACAGATGCCCCGCCGAGCTACGCAGAGGCTGTCAACCCCCAGTCAGTACCACCCACAGCACCACGCCCGCCTGGATACGCACGGCCTGCGAGCAGCCCTCAAAGCCGGCTGGGGATGCATAGCCACCGGCACTCCACGAGCTCATCGGTAGCCTCTTACGCCTCGTCGTCACGTCCGAGACCGCCAGCTCCCCCTCCACCGCCACAGCAGCACCAGTCGCATGGAACACAGCTGCCATGGCGCTACCCTTCTGGGTACTGGTGCATCAAGTGCCACAACACCGGGTTCAAGGTGAAGAACGGCAGGTCGTGCAAGGACTGCTGGGAGCGTTTTGCCAGACAGCAGAACGTCAACTACACCACGACCTACGCCCCACCGGACCCCTGGAGGATCCCCTTCACGGGAATGAGCCTCGCTCCGCGGTACAACTATCCTCCACCGATGGGTTATCCGGGACCGGGTCCCGCTCGATACGTCAGGCCAGGAGATCCCTCCATGGGTGGTGTGCTGTGTGGCAGGTGCAGGGGCTCCGGGAGGGTGTCCGTCATGTGAATCGACGAGGATCTTTGCCCCGTGTGCCAAGGTGTGGGCAGGGTGTTCTAATGGGAAAGAGAGTGGCCATCGTGTTATACTGTGGATATATGGGACTGCTGTATGTTTCAAGCCGACTTGCGCGAAGCCCTTTTATACTCCTTCAGAACCCTCAGCGACCCCATGATCATGATCAGCGTCAATGGACCCAACAGTGGCATATACACGGCAATCTTGTGCTCTTGCGGGAAGAAGTTCTGCTGCACCATCTCGCGGTCAAAGAAGGCCCTCTCGGCATGCTCCACCATGCGAACAGACTGGGCAAGAGCACCGTCAAAGTCCGAATGGAAGTTGAGCTTGGACACTGCAAGCTGCCGAGCTATCAGTGCTTCTTGCACGTTCAGCAGAACGGTCTTTGGAATCGACATGTTGGGTAACGACTCTGAAAGCTTGAGCAAAGAGCTTAGGGAGTCGACTCCCCGTTTCAAATTCTCCACCAGGGAAAACTTCTTCATGGCATCGATACGGATCTGTGGCGTCTTGGGATCCTTTGGAATTCCCAGCAGTCTGAATAGTTCCGATGTGAAAGTCTCCAGCAATGGGCGGAGCTCACTGCTACTGATAACGGTGTTTGGTGCCAGAGATGACTCTTTCAGCACAACGGCGCCCCACTGTGGAATGAGGAAAGAGTTCAATGCTCCGTCGTTGTTCGATGCAAATTTCAATGGCGATTGTGCCACCGAAGGGTGATACAGGATGAAGTTCAACGTTGGGTAAGAGAACTGGTTTGATGAAACGTCCCACTCTGCAAAATCCATCACTGTGGAGAGCTCATCTATATAGATGTCCTTTGATTCTGGCAGATTGAGCTCGGCGTAGTACTTAATTTCAGAGTCCACTGTAAAATTCACAAACCCTTTGAACTCCTCAATCAAGTGATGGAAATGCTCATCCAACGCCTGTTCAATCTCCCAACCCACCGGGTATCCATCGCCAGTGAGAAGCTTGAAAGAGATATGGACGTTAGGTGAGTATCGCAATGCGTTCACACCACGATCATGTGGAGCGAACAATGCCAATTCCGTTCGGAATATGTGGTGAATAATTGTCTGCGCCACGAAGAAGGGCAGATCGTTATTCTTGATACTGTTCATGGTATAGAACAAAGCAGCCTCCTTCTTTGTCTCGTCTAGCGATATGCCTTCACTTTCTCCAAGCTCTAGTGTCAACACGTATGAATTGTCTGGGATCTCATCCTGCAATAACACGGTCACGTTCCACAGCACGTTCAAATTATTCATGTTGTGTAGCTCGTGGTTTATCTGCACCTGCGTCGCCTCCGCCAAGTCTGGGAACCTGAACCCATCGCCAACTTTCAGATAGACCGTGTTACTGATCCTTATGTCCACGTTCTCATGCTTGTGCAACGTGTTGATGAAGTTGGAGGGCAATGGCGCCCTGTAGATCTCTGTCAGACGGAACCAGAGCGGAACCCCGATAAGTACGTAGAGCGCCAAGATGGAGAACAGAACGAACTGTCGCTGCACGAGCGAGCGTTTGGGCTCTGCTGCGATGAGATCTTCAACTTTCTTGGACATCCCTTCCGATATTTGGGGGTTTTGTTGATGTGTTATCCACACTGGCCAGACGAGACGAAAATTTCCCATGCAGACACTCCATCAACTATCACCATCGGTAAAGGAAAATGGCCGATCTCGAAGCTGAGCGTAAGGAGCTGGAGGAAGTGCACACGGTGTACAACGAGATTGCGTCACACTTCTCGCAGACGCGGTATAAGGTATGTGTCTCGCATCCAGACTTGAACGCATCAAAGGCTAACACACCTGCCAGGCATGGCCCATAGTGGAAGAATTCCTCTTACAACGCCAGCGAGGCCAGATCGGGCTTGACGTCGGGTGTGGCAACGGAAAATACATTGCGGTGAACAAGGAGGTGTTCATCATCGGATCAGATCGCTCTGATGGGCTTATAACATGTGCCCGTGAGTTTGGCCATGAGGTCATGGTAGCTGATGGACTTGCTCTGCCGCATCCGGATTCCAGGTTCGACTTTGCAATCTCCATTGCCGTGATACATCATTTCAGCACGACAGAGAGACGTACGCATGTTATCAAACACATTCTGAGCAAACTGAAGCCCGGTGGTGAGGTGCTCATCTACGTATGGGCATTGGAGCAAGAAAAGTCGAGAAGAGGCTATAAAGAAGGTGATCCACAGGATGTTCTCGTACCTTGGGTGTTGCAGAAGAAGCAGCCGAGAAGGAAAGGTGAGCCAAGGAAGAAGAAAGGCCAGCAGGGACAAGAGGTGGAGCAGAAAGAGGAGGGCGAGACGAAGTACCGGTACTACCACCTGTACAAGCAGGGTGAACTAGAGGAAAACGCTGTTACAGCCGGTGGCATTGTGGTAAGACATGGGTATGAAAAGGACAACTGGTATGCAGTGGTTCAGAGGCCACTTTGATGGCATTGAGGGCATGGTTCGCATCTGGGTTGGGTGCTTCATAGTGTTTAGTAGAGGCCTTCTTATACTTTCGTTGCTGTAGTTACCAATGTTATTGGCACGAAATCTGTCATTTTCCCCTTGCCCTTGTGTGTGCAGTTGTTAAGTACAATCGATGCGATCTCCTTTAACCGTCAGGGATCACTAAGTGCTATCCAACGAAAACGATGTCCGACGAGGAACTCGAGCTTTCTGATGTGCCCATGGATGAGGATTGCTCGGACTTCAGTGACATCATCGAAGAGGAGTCGGAGGACATCCACAAGAAGCTCTTTGCCAACGTGAATACACATAAAGTCGATTTCTCCAAGGATGACGTCCCTGAAGAGCCCGAGGAGGAGCTGGACAAGGAGGAACAGACTCGGCTCTTGATTGAAAACCTGTCGCCAGAGCAGTTCTCACGGTATGAATTCTTGAAGAGAGCCTCGGTAAACAGGGGACAGGTGAAGAAGTTGGCTTACTCCGTGCTCAACCAGAGTGTATCTCCCAATGTGGCAATCATCTTGGGTGGTGTAGGTAAACTTTTCGTTGGAGACATTGTGGAAAAGGCAAGGGATGTTAAGAAGAGAATGGACAAGGCTGAATTTCTGATTAAACTTGCAGAAAAGAGGGAGCTGAACAGAGAGCTGAAGAAGTTGATCAAGGAGGACAGTGCCAATAACCAACCACGGATTGACCTCATCAAGAAAGAGCTAAAGAAGCTGGACCTTCGGCGTGTGAATATGAACGGTCCATTGCAGCCTGAACACATCAGAGAGGCATGGAGGTTGTATCAACTGGAAAGCGACACTGTACCGAGCTCACAATGGAGTAGACAGGGAGAAAGAGACGGCATGATGTTTAGATGAGACTGTTTAATGCTACGACATGACTATGTATCCGTTTATGTTGAGAAGTCCAGTTGGACATCCCATTCAACCCCCCACCAACCCAATGCCAGACAGTAGTGCTCCAACAGCAACTTCAGCTCCTCAATCTCATCCAAGAATTCCAGTCTGGATATGCGCAACTTCTCCATCGGTGTGATCCATTTCTCAAACAGCGTATACGTGTCGCTGATGAGCACATTTTCCATATCGAGCTGTACTAGTCTCTGTCTATACTTTCCCAGGGTATTGAACTCCAGTAACGAGGGCATAGACAAGTTTCGCATCTTCAGATTATCCATCATCACCGCTCCAAAGTTGTCTTCCCCGCCAATGGGGTCATATAACGCCAACGCACCTCGCGAGAGCCCTGTTCGTAATGCCTGGATGACCTGATGGGCCGTCTTGGACTCCAAATAACACAGCAATGCCTCAGATATCACAAGAGTCGGTAAATCTGGTAACAAAGAGGCTAGTAATCCCTCTAGCTTGCTGATATCTGTCAGATCAATAGGGACCAGCTTGTATTTTGGGGTATCAACACCATCTGCAAGCTTATCATACCAATCCTGCGATCCCTGTGTGATATATTCCGCTCCACAGACGGTACTAAGTTCCTCAGATAGACCAATACATGCGTGTTTCATCTTTGTACTTCTTGGAAAGTCCAACTCCACATACGCAACAGACTTGTGTTCTTTCAGCACTCTGAACGGCCTCGTATCACTACCAGCACCGAGACTGATCACCCTGCATGCACCAAACTTAGCGATAAACCTTTCAACAACCAAGTCGATAGATTTGCAACGGATGTATGTCCCTCTGTTGATGATGGGTTGCTTGTTACCCTTGACTATGGCGCTGAAGACCCGGCGTGCTCCCGTTTTGTGTTCGTACCGAACGACTTGCTCCAACGAGGCGATGTACGGTATGAGGAACGAATCGTCAAGGTAGCGCTTGGATTGGGCAGAGACTCGACATGCCAAGGCATCAAAGTCAGTGGCTCGTACGGTTTTTGTGGCGTCCATTGCTGGGGGTTTGCAAGTCGATGAGTAGCCAGCCAGCTACGCTAAGAAAAGCTATTACGCACAGATAGTACGCGGTGCCGTAGTTACCAAAATTTCACACTTTAAATAGTCCCCTCTCCTTATTCCTCTGCTTGAGTGGTGACATCCCGCCAAGCCTATCCATCAGCTTCACCTTCTTCAAGGGGCTGAATTCTGTTTCGGCATCCTCAACGATGGCCTGACCTCCAAGCTTCTTCCGTTTCTTGAGCTTTGGCTTCGGCTCTGGAAGGTTCTCCTTCTCTACAGTTTCCTTCTCACTGCTTTCCTTCACCGTTGTTGTGTCTTTTGGTCTCTTCACTGCTTGGCCAAAGAACCCATCGTCATCTTCGTCATCATCATCATCGAACAAGCTAGGTTTGCCCTTCTTGGGAACAGTGGGCTTCTCTGGTGAAATTAGATTTTTCAGCGAGCTTGGTCTAGGTTTCTTGATTCCCTTAAGCGGTGAAGTGGCATTTGTTGGGGTAGATTCGGCCATGATCTTCGTGGTCAACGGAGTTGAAGCATCCCTGGAAATTCTATTCCGCAAGAATGGTGACACCGAAAAGTTCGATGCCAGTGTTTTGTTCACCGCTTGCAGTGGATTCCCGGGTGGTCTGGACTTCACTGGTGACAGTATTGACGAATTTTTCACAGGGGACAATATTGATTGTGTCTTCACTGGTGATTTGGCGTCTTTCAGGGTCTTGATGTTCTTCTTCGCATTCTCCAATTTGGATTCTAAAACGGCCTTCTGAGTAACAAATTGCTGCTTGACTTTTCCGACAGAGTTCCTGGACTCATTGAGCTGTGATGTCAACTTTGAGATCTGGTTCTTGAGCCCAGTGTTCTCCTTCTGTAGTTGTGCATAGCTCGATGACTTCTTCTTCCACACGTCAATTTCAGAAGTCAAGAGCGACACTTTCCCTTCAAGCAGTTTCTTCTCATGTTGAAGTTTCAACAGGTCCTGCTTGATCGAGGACTGGGCCTGGGAGTCCCGCGTCTGTGAGTTTGAGATGAGTGTCTGCTGGACCAATATTGTCCTAAAAAGTGCCGCGGTCCGCACAAGCTCGCGCCTTGCTGTCTCTTTCTCCAAAAGAGTTGACACCGACCGCTTTGACAGCTCATATTGTTGCACGATCGTCGTCTCCATACTTGAGATCAATGAAAGGCCGGAATGAACAGTCTTCCATGAGTTGGTGAACGTTCGCACCAAAAGTAAACAAACACTTCGCGAACAATCTCCCAACCATACGCGCGTTCTCCTCACCACATCATCGGGACAGCTGTGTGTCTTCCCACCGGAGATGAAATTCCTGCTCCATGTGGTGGTGCTTTTCACTGGAGCACTTGCTGCATTGCAGCGAGCAGAACTACAGGCATTAAAATCGCAGGATGGAGTAATCAGACTTGACGAATCAAACTTCTTCGAACTCACCACGGGCGCAAGGGATTACTATATCTCGCTCTTATACACTGCCATGGCACCGGAGATTGGATGTGATTCATGTAAAAAGATTGATCCGATCTATGACAAGGTATCACGCAGTTATTCTGCTTCCAATCCGGGTAAAGATGGAATCGTCTTCTTCAAAGCCGATTTCAAGGATAACCAGGACGCATTTGGGAAACTTCAGATGACTCAGGTCCCAAGACTGTGGGTTTTCCCTCCTAGTGAAGATGCAGGATACAATGTTCTCAAGGAACATTTCGACTTTCCACTGGCTGGGCAAGCGATGGAGGATCCTTTACAGTTTGCAGATTTCGTTTCAAAGCTCGTCAACGCCAACATTGTCGTCCAGGAGGATTTTGAACTGCTCAAGTTTTCCCAATACTTTGGCGTCACGTTCGTCAGTGTCTTGGTTCTCAAGAAGCAAGTGTTGAGTAGGCTGCCCAAGGCGGCGATGTTCAAAATTCTATCTACTCTGGCGATCGTCATTTTGACCTCCGGATACATGTTCACAATTATCCGTGGTATACCATTGCTCTCTCATGATGCCAACGGTGATATCATGTATTTTAGTGGTGGCACCCATTGGCAATTCGGTTCAGAGACGTTCATAATTGCCAGCATATACTTGGGGTTTGTGGCATTGATCTATTCATTAGTGGTATTCATTCCAAACCAGGAGAGTGACAAAAAGAGAAATACTCTAACGGTCTGTGCCAGCTTTGGCGTGCTCTGGCTTTTTGGCCAACTGACGGGGGTCTATTTGGTGAAGGATCCAAGCTATCCATATGCGATACAGAGGTATGTCCCTCTTTAGCTACCCTCACAGGTAGCAAAATAGACGGATATATGATTTCTAGTGCCTACAGTTTGAGTATCGTAAACAATCATGCAAATTCTATAGTGTGGGTGTATAGTCTCTATTCAATGTGACGATCCTGTTCTGCGTCCCTGTTGATGACAAAGAACGAGCCACAGATCAACGCTGCTGCCATAATATAGGTCCATGTGATATGCTCACCTTTGAATAGGATATCTCCGATCATGGCAAACGGTATCGTGGTGGAGAGTCCAACGGTCACTGTGAGGGGTGAGGTAAGAAGCATGGCCTTCACCCAACAGAAATCTGAGATAAATGTGATAAGACAGTTTGCCAGAATAATGGCGATGACGAACGATCCATGTGGCAGTTCAAAGTGCTCCACTCCCATGTAGTGGAGAAGGATGAGGGATGGCCATAGGAGGATAAGGTTGAACACTCCAACAAATCCAAAAAACACCTTCATATTCACTCTGGATTCATCCTGGATCCGATATTTCAGCAGAGTAGTATATACACCATACAACAATGCTCCAAGCAGTGCCAAAAAATTTCCGATTGTAACATCGATCGGAGTACGGGCAGCGTCTTCAGACACTTGGGCACTATCCGCCTTTGTAACCAAAACAACGCCAATAAAACTAACGATGAGACCAACCACTTTCACAGCGTTGAACCGTTCCGTCTTGGCCAGAGAGCCCACTAACAGAGTGAAGAAAGATGAAGTTGACGATAGTATCGTCTGGCTGCCCACGCTCGTATAGCTCAGAGAGGCATTGGTTGCCAAGTTTGCCAAATACCAGACAATACAGAACTGCGCACTGAGCTTTATAGTCTCAGTCAATCCAAGTCTATTACTCTGTTCCGCTGTCAATGACATCTCCTCATCCGATCCATCCAAAAACTCCTCTTCAACTTCTTTATAGCGTATCTGGCCATGCTCCATGTACTGTGATATGCAGTTCTTGATATAGGGTACCAGGTAGAGCATAAACGTCGCCGTGTTGATGTATGTGATGAAGAATGGCTTGCGATAGAGGTCTTTCTCAAAGAGATCGTTCACAAGGAAAGAGGATATGACCCACGACAGCACAACGACAGCAAGCATGAGCAGTCCAAGGGACCATTTATTTCTCCTTGAGCTCTCCATCATTGGATTGATACTGTGTGGGTATACGGAGATGAGTGTGTAAGACGCGTCTGCTCAAGGGCTCGACGGGTACGAAGAGGCTTCCTAATGAGCCGTTTAATGTTATCTATCTTCTTGAAATTTTAACCATACAGCATCACAGTCACGTGAAATTTCTACAGCTCGCGACGCCACACAAGAAACGTCTGGTGGGCCGCCGTAAGCCGCAAAGGAGAGAAGTAACAGGTGAGAGGTTGGGGCTGTCAAGGAGGAAACCACATGGTGGCGGTGTAGTATGTACATGATGCGTAGACATGCAATAGTGAGGGCAAACCGTTTAATTGGGCGCTATATTTATGGCAGAGTCATGATGCAAGGAATTGGCGTAAATTGCAGAAAAATCCACTGTACCGTGCAACTGGCGCAGGCTACAGTGGCCCCTAGTCCGCTCATAGTTTCTTGTTTCTCTCCTAGTCTCCTAGTGTTTGCTCTCCTTCTTCCTACTCAAGATAGCTGGCTGTATATAGATCTGGCACACTTTCAATCGTTAAATTGAGCATAAGCCGAATAACTGTCTATCCTTTCCCTGAAAGCAGCTTTCAAACGGGAACACCATTATTTGCGGTGGCTACCATTCTAGTACTCAATGGACTCTGGGCCATGGCGTCAGACGTCTGAGCATGCTCACAGTCTCGCAGAGCACATCTTGACACCCTGCAAGATTCCTGATAGCATACGTCTCTTATATTGAGGAGCAACGTGGACCCCAAGAAGTTTTAAGCGAGAACTATAGGTATGATCATAAATTGAGTGGACTGTACTTTAGCAGCTGACTGTCTATGACGTCCGCTGGAAGGTCAAGTATTTAAATATGGAAGGTACCGTAACTCTAGTGGTTTTGACTGCCGTTGTTGGTACCATTCTCTACAAGCGCGATGGCTTCTCCCTCGGAGAGAGGAGGTACTATATGCTCCGCACCAACGGCCGGTGTGTTACGGGTCTTGGCATCGCAAGTTGTGCCTAATGGCAGTCTGCGTATCATTGGAAGGGGACTGACTGGGTGGAGCGGTCAACAGTGAGCTTGATAGCGACCAGAGCAATTTGTAGTGACTGTCTTCTACGGATGGGACTTGAACGGAGCACCTAGAGCCGTTATTATATATGGAGGCTTTGCTTGCTAGAATTTAGCAGAACAGCCATGGCCATCATTGCCATGTGCAGGGATCTCTGACTCGCATTCGGCCGTGAGCCCATTCAGCCCTCCCATAAATGGTCTGCGCATCTGCAGGTTTTTTTCTGACCCGTTTTGGGAGCATCACGTGACTCTGCCGAGATCTCGGTGGAGGTCAGAACGGGAAAAGAACAGAGAAAATGCGCCTTGAGGCCGTACCTTCCAGCATAAAAACCACTATTTGCGGAGTACTAACACCCTCTCTTTTGCCAGATCCCACCACTGCTGCATCACTCTTTTTTGACTGTCTCTGTATCCTATCGTTCTCCAAGCGGAGTGAAACTTTTGAAACTTTTCTCACGGCACCACATTACGCGATGAAGCTGCCAGCGTTCACCACGCTACTATCGGCTGTCACCGTAAGTGCTGCCGGGCGCATAGGATGCTACTCCTCCTTGCCATCAAGCTTTACGAACGTCTCGACGTATCAATACCAGACTTCCAGCTACTGCTTGTCACAGTGTGCATGGGCTTCGTACTTTGCACTGTCACAGGGAGGAACCTGCACATGTGGAAACGACGCCCCTGAAGGCGACACAAGCGATGGATGCACAATACCTTGTTTCGGATATCCTCAGGAAATCTGTGGTGGAGACTCTGCCTATGATGTCTATTCGATAGGAGATGCAGTGAACTCGGCAAGTTCACCTCAAACCACGAGCTCTGCGCTAAATGCAGCTGAGACCACTACGAAAACCTCGACCACCAAGGACACTTCAACAACAACCACCAATACCCAGACCACAGAGATAACAAGCTCGACGCCAGTGAGCACGCAGAGCGATGGAGGCACCACAGTGGTGATATATTCCACCGTGGATGGAGACGGAATCTCCACCACCACTGCGGTCGTATCTGCCAGCCATAGCCAAACGGCATCAGCCTCGGCCACGGGGAGCTCTACAACGAGCGGGGGCCACATAGCAGGGTCCAAGAGTGTTATCGGACCTGCAGTGGGCGGTGCCGTGGGAGGAGTCGCTGCCATTGTGGTTTGTGCCATTGCGTTCATCTTCATCAGACGGCGACGCACGCTGAGAGAGAGAGACGCCGAGCTGGCAGACTCCGCTTACATTGGGGCGATGAGGCGCGACAACTCCCAGCTTCAACGGCCGCTGTCCAACCCGTTCCTGTCCAAGGAGGAGGCGATGGTGGACGAACGGCTCAACCCGGTGATGCTGGGCCGCCGGCGGATCAGCGAAGGGTCGCTTGCAGACGAGGCTGACTACTCGCGCAAGATCCTGCGAGTGGCTAACCCGGACGACTGATCGTTATGTGTGTATAGAGAGACTCCGTATTGTTGTTTATCGTTGCTGTAGAGCCCACAATCTCTGATTATCGCGCGGAACGTCGCGAAAAACCCCAAAAACAAAAAACAAATAGGGAGTGTGACATCAAACCCCTCCAAAAGAATCAGCTGAGCGGCGACCAAAAAGAGACTCCTTCCTCACGCCGTCCCCAACCAACGCCACAGATGCCCCACACAAACGACGTGCCTCCAGCAGAGAATGAAATTTATGAGGAACTGGTGGCGCTGCGGTTGAAATTGTCAGCGCTCAAGCAGGACCGCACGCAGTTCCTGAGCTCCAAGGATGTGTTTGCACTCTACGGACAGGTACTGCTCATTGTGAAGAAGCTGAACTCCATCCGTGGCAGTTCACAGCTGCTCCCAAACAAGGTGGACCAGGTGGTGGACGACGTGTTCCAGCTTTTGTCCCTGTTCTTTCTTGCCGTTGGGCTCACGAAGGCTGCACCAGCGACGTACGCATCGCTAACCACCGTACAGAGGCTGTTGGAGCACCTGAGTGAGTCCGGGGTGTACACACATCACGACCTCAAGCCCATCCAACAGAGACTGGCGGAGGTTGAGCGTATCGTGGACGACTCTACAGTTGCCGACGAGGAGGACTCATTGCTCAAGCACAAGCTCGCCGAATGTATTTCAGAGTACAAGGCGGTGGAGAGCAAAGTTGAAGATGTTGACCCAGGTTTGCAAACCCTGCTTGAGGGGCTTGTTGCCCTGAGACAGCGGCTGCTGAGCACCGCGTCGAGACAGAATTTTTCCGAGGATGAACTGCTGCCGATTGAAGAACAACTGCACGAGTTGGAGAACCACAGAGACGAACAGGGAAAGTTCAAATCGCTTCAGACTGGTGAGGTTCATAGCTCGGGGCAGAATGTGCTCAATGGTGTCCTGGATGACTGTCACACACTGCTCAGTGATTTGAAGGCACACAAGTTCAAGCTTGATGTCTCACTTGTGCCAGTTTACGACAAGTTGATATCCTTGAAGACCACCCTTGAGGACCTCTTGGTCACCAGAAGATGGACACTGAGAGAGACCGACCTGTACACTTATCAAAAGGCGTTACAAGAGATTGACTACCAGAGAGTCAATGGCAAATTCCCCACGAGCGATGCACAATCCAAGGGACAAAGCGTTCTACTCTACTTGCTAAGACGTTGCTATGCTATTGTGTATAAGCTCCTCGAATCTAGTGAACCCGTGAGTGAGGCATTGCAACCGATCCATAACCAACTGTCCACAGTGAGACGGTGCCTACTCGAGGTGAAACGTATGGGTGGAATCAACTCTGCGAGGGAACTGTACCCATATCAGATGAAATTGGCCTCGTTGGACAATTTACGCGAGGATGGAAAATTTATTGTGGATGGACAAATCCCAGAAGGCCAAGGAACACTCACCGCCTTGCTTGCTGAATGCTATGACATTTGCCAAGAGATGAAGATTGAGGCGGAGGAGAATGATGTTGAAGAGAATGATAGCGAAGATGTGAACCTGTATGACCACGATGATGATGACTACGAGGAGGATGAGGCTGCAAGTTATGCACCTAGTGTTGTGGATGACTGATTCTGCTCGTGCGACGACTCGAGTAGATGACTTTGATGGAATTAAAAAGCACCCTTGTAGTCCTCTTTTAGCCTCTCCGGAATTCTCGAAGTCTACTCTGTCCACCGCCGGTTCGCGAATGAGTCAGACGAAATTTTCGAGCGCCCCGGGGCCGGTCAGAAATTTGTTTTAAAGCCCACAATTTTTCCAGCGTTCAGCGCACATCAGCAAGAAACTGGTTCCTCCGAAAGCACATGTGTGGTATCTTTGCGGCATACAGACAGGAGTACGTCGACGCCTTCAAGCCGAAGGCGCTCCAGTACGTCAAGCGTATCAGACATAGAGGTCCAGACTGGTCTGGTAACATCACCAAAAACTCTACCATTCTTTGTCATGAGCGTCTCTCCATCGTCGGTCTCGACTCTGGTGCCCAGCCAATCACCAACGAGGATGAGTCACTAATCCTCGCTGTCAACGGTGAGATCTACAACCAGATTCACCTGAGACAGGAGTGCTCCACGTATCCATTCAAGACCCTCTCTGACTGTGAGCCAATCATCCCACTCTATCAGAAGTATGACATTGATGCCCCAAAGCACTTGGACGGTATGTTTGGCTTTGTGCTTTATGACGCCCCACGTGACCGTATCGTTGCTGCCCGTGACCCTATCGGTGTCGTGACCCTCTACATGGGCCGCTCTTCCAGATCGCCAAAGAGTGTGTACTTTGCCTCCGAGCTCAAGTGTTTGATGGATGAGTGTGACGACATCATTGCCTTCCCACCTGGCCATGTGTACGACTCTGACACTGACAAGTTGACGAGATACTTCCAGCCAACGTGGTGGGATGAGAACAAAATCCCAACCACCCCAGTGGACTACAAGGTGTTGAGAGAGACTCTGGAACTTGCCGTTAGAAAGAGATTGATGGCCGAAGTGCCATACGGTGTCTTGCTCTCTGGTGGCTTGGACTCATCTCTGATTGCCTCTATCGCTGCTAGAGAGACTGCGAAGGCCTCTGCCGTTGTCGATGACACGGAGAAGCTTGCTGGTGTTGACGACTCTGGTAACTTACACGCTCATGGATGGAACAAGCTGCACTCCTTTGCCGTTGGTCTGCCAGGTGCCCCAGATTTGCTCGCTGCCCGTAAGGTTGCCTCGTTCATTGGCACCATCCACCACGAGCACACATTCACCTTGGACGAAGGTATCGATTCTCTCTCTGACGTGATTCATCACTTGGAGACCTACGACGTTACCACTATCAGAGCATCTACCCCGATGTTCCTCTTGTCTAGAAAGATCAAGGCCCAAGGTGTCAAAATGGTGCTTTCCGGTGAAGGTTCCGATGAGATCTTCGGTGGTTACTTGTACTTTGGCTCCGCACCAAACGCCAGTGAGTTCCACACTGAGTGCGTAAAGCGTGTCAAGAACTTGCACTTGGCTGACTGCTTGCGTGCCAACAAGTCCACAATGGCTTGGGGTCTTGAGGCTCGTGTGCCATTCTTGGACAAGAAGTTCCTCGAACTGTGCATGAACATCCAACCAGAGGATAAGCTCATCTCTAAGGACAGAATGGAAAAGTACATTCTCAGAAAGGCATTTGACACATCTGATGACCCAACTGCAAAGCCATACCTCCCGGAGGAGATCCTGTGGAGACAGAAGGAACAGTTCTCCGATGGTGTAGGTTATTCATGGATCGATTGTCTCAAGGATACCGCCGAGAAGGTGGTGTCCGACGAGCAGTTCCAGACTCCAAAGGCTGAGTGGGGCGATGACATCCCAACGACAAAGGAGGCGTACTGGTACAGATGCATGTTCGACGAGCTGTTCCCATCAAAGGCTGCTGCTCAGACCGTGATGAGATGGGTTCCCAAGGCAGACTGGGGTTGCGCTGAGGACCCATCCGGTCGTTATGCTAAGATGCACGATGCGCACAAGGAGTAGTTTGATATCAATGTACGGTGAAATAGAAAAGAGCGGCTGTATTTGCCGATTCCAATCGCGACGTAGTGTATGGTGCGATGAGCCGTCACATCTGGCTGGCTACTGCATGTAGATGAAAAGCGCTTGCAGCTGGTCCATTTACAGATGTTGATACGCACTACTAGCCCGGTACACAGCTAGGCGAGGTTAATACCAGCTGTAGTACTACATGATCACCGCGATCATGATCGAGGTCGCGTATATAACGAGGTCAGGCGGGTGCTAGTTATACATCGTCGTCATCAATCACACCGTGCCAGGCAGTATAGTCGTCTACTAGCTGAAGCACCGGTTGATCACGTGATGATCTCGCTTTCCAGCGCCAAAAAAAGAATTGTGCTCGAGGTGGGGTTTGAACCCACGACGATCGCGTTACTCGTGACATTTGCACAACGTCAAAACTTTTGCCGCTATAAGCACGAGGCTCTAACCACTGAGCTACACGAGCGCATTCTTAGCTATAAAAGGGGGGTTGAAGAGCCGGGTGGAGCCTTCAGATTATGTCAGCGCTGACTAAGCGTTATACTAGTTAAGACCTCGGGGCTTAGTCATTTCTGCCCCACAAATCGTTTGTTCAGTTTTGGGTGGGGAGGTTCCAACAGCCAACAACCAACTTATACAGAAGTATGCTGCGTCTGGGTTACAAGAGTGGAATACTGGCCACTGGTACTGCCAGGTCTTGCGTCATTCGGCCTATTTCCAGTACAAGATATGTGACTCAGCTGCAAGACCTCAAGAAGTTACCGCGCAAGGAGCCAGGACAACTCCACGCCCCTGTGGTGAACCCAGCTGATAAATTCCAGGAAACTTCTGAGTCATTGCACAAGTTCGGTCAATATCTGATCACCACCCTCCCTAAATTCATCCAGAAGTTCACTGTCTGGAAGGATGAGCTCACTGTTTACGTCTCGCCGACTGCATTGATTCCCGTCGTTGCATTTCTGAAAACCCATACGACAACCCAGTTCAAGGCCATTGTGGACATCACCGGTGTGGACTATCCGTCCCGCACCAATAGGTTTGACGTGGTTTACCACTTCCTCTCTGTGCGTTACAACTCGAGAATTAGAGTCAAGACTTATGCTTCCGAAGTGTCTGCTGTTCCAAGTATCACCTCTCTCTACGAGGGAGCTAACTGGTATGAAAGAGAGGCATATGACATGTACGGAATTTTCTTTGAAGGACACCCGGATCTTAGACGCATTCTTACCGATTATGGCTTCACTGGTCACCCTCTCCGTAAGGACTTCCCGACAACTGGTTATGACGAGGTTTTCTGGGACGAGGAGAAGAAGAGAGTGGTCTACAAGCCACTTGAGCTTACACAAGCATTCAGAAACTTCTCAGTGGGTTCTAGTGTTTGGGAACCAGTTGGTGACGGAGTTGATTCCACTCCTGAGTCCTTCAAGTTCCCAATTCCTGAACCTGAACCTGAACCTGAGAAAGACCAAGACCCTAAGAAGAAGTGATATACTAACACATCATATTTATTCTGGCCCTAGAGCCCTATTTATATGCCTATTTATTGAATATGATTACATCTATTGAGCCCGGGGCTGGCTGTATTTGTGGCTTCGACGTTTTTGTGTCAGATCACCGATCTCAATGAAGACTATTATGCTGCCAGGTATTTGGTGAAGTCATATCGATATGAACAACTTGCTAACAAAACTTGACACTGTGCTCAATATCCCAAGAGTCTCGCTGCTCGGTATGTCGGCCCTTTGCACATCGTGCTATATTCTAACGTGCTTTCAGGCACACTGATCGCAATTGCAGTACTCATACTGTTACTCTTGACGCTTGACTGGATTGGCTTTGGACCCTTTGCCCCACAAAAGATCCCGGGGCTTCCATATGTTCGGGGCTACCCACTTGTTGGAGTTCTATTTCTAGTCAACAACAACCCGCTGCAACAGTACCTGTCATGGGCGGAGACATACGGTGACGTCTTCCAAATGCGCATGGGATGTCGAGTTGTCGTTGTGGCCAACTCTTTTAATAGCGTCAAGGACATTTGGATAAGACACTCCAATTCATCAAACTCAAGACCGATTCTCTATACTTTCCACAAAGTTGTCAGCTCCACTCTGGGAGTCACAGTTGGTACTACACCTTATGGCGAGAGTTACAAGAGAAAGAAGAGATTAATTTCCACAGCATTGAATAAGAGATCGATGGATACCCACTCTGATTTGATCAGCGCTCAGTGCCGGTACTTGTTCAGAAGAATAGCCACTGAGAATCGTCGCATTCATGATACCTCTTGGGATAAGGACATTGACCTCTTCAAGTTACTTCAGGGATATGTGCTCAGAATCAGCTTGTTTCTTACCTACGGTTACTTGTTAGACGTCGGTCTTGATGACAAGTGTAAGCTCTTTGACGAAATTACACATGTGGAGAACATGATTCTCAAATTCAGAGGGCACAGCTCCAATGCAGAAGACTATGTGCCGTTTTTGAGATGGCTCAAGTGGGGAGACAAATTTGAGAAGGCCAATGAGTATCGTAAAAGACGGGACGTATACATGGTCACCCTCTGGCATCGTTTGGAAGACCGGATGAAGAGACGTGAAGATGACGGGAATTCAATGGCGAGCCGGTCCATTCGTGGGATCCAGAACTTCCCCTGTGTCAGTACCGAAGAGTTAAAATCGGTGTGTATGACGATGGTCAGTGCCGGACTTGACAACACTCCATTGGTGTTGAACCATATTATTGGACACTTGTCAGATCCCAACAATGGCTTTTGTTGGCAAAGTGCGCTGCTAACGCAGATTATTAAGACTTATGGGACGTTGCAGAATGCCTTCCATCAGTGTGCCTTTGGCGATATGCGGGTGGGTTTTGTCGTGGCACTTTTGGAAGAAGGTTTACGATACTTTTCGGTGCTTCCCACTAGTTTACCGAGGTCTACGACAAGGCCTCTTGTTTACAACGGTGTGACGATACCTGAGAACACAATTTTGTTCATGAATGCGTTTTCAGCCAATCATGATCCCAATCAGTTTAATGCTCCCTACTGTTTCTACCCTCAGAGATACTTGGATCCGCAGCTTAACCTTGTTGAGACAAGTGTCAGACACTTTGCATTTGGCGCAGGTACACGAGCGTGTGCGGGTGCTCAAATGGCGATGAAGGAGATGTACGTTGCCCTTGTGAGACTTATAGTCCTCTACGAGGTCCATCCACCCAGTGATAACAGGTACCAGATGGGCAGGGATCCATTTACGATGAACTCCTGTCCTAGTTCTGTTGCATTTGAGCCCTTTCCCTTCAAAGTGCAATTACGGAAGAGGGATCCATTGATATTTGATGAGCTTATCGGAGCTTGAAGTGACAAACTGGCAATGAGCACCTAATTCCACGTAGATCTTAAAACAAAAGATGTGAAGAACATCAGCTCGGCCGGCCACAGTCCACCAATCATACAAGCAGAGCTTCCGGAACCCGTCAGTATTTTGTGATTTGAAACGAGCATCCATAAAGTGAACTTACCCATGGGGAAGATCAACAGCACTTACCTTCCCAATCAGGCAAAAAAGTACGGAGTCCAAATTAATACGGTTATATTACGCATATCTACGGTTATATTACGCATATCCATTGTCATCTGGACAGGAGGGGGTGTAACGAGGCGAGAAGTCGCTCTTCCAATGTCCTTGCGAAGTCTCTTTTCTCAAGTCAACCTATACATATAGCACAAAAATGACACTATTCCACATTGACTCCACTCTGTCCTTCGACAAGTCCCAGCCGTCTCTCCCAAACAGAACCAGCTCTTTCTTGGGTGACACTTTCACCTCCGAGGCTCCAAAAGACAAGCAGATCTCCTGTGGTTTCTACCAGGAGCATTCTGAGAAACCGTGATACTGGAGCTGACTACTCCTTTGGGATAAGGGATCCGAAGGGGACGGACAGCGCAGCCAGCGCACGCGGGTATAAAACGTGGAGAGCAGCTCATCTACTGTCCATCTACTACCTCAGCAGCAACAGCAGGATCATCAACAACTACAACAACAATGGTCGCACTCACTCACATTGAAAAGAAGGACGGTTACTCCATTCCTCCACCAAAGATCTCTCCAAACTCCTTCCTTGGCGACATTGCAACCGTTGGAGAAGAGACCCCAATCTCCGGTGGTTTCTTCAAGGTTATTCCAGGTGAGCCATTGGTCTACACATACCCATACGACGAGCTCAAGATTGTCTTGGAGGTTGTCGGCGACTTCATCGTCTCTGACAGCGAGGGCAACGTGGTCCACCCAAAGGAAGGCGATCTTCTCAAATTCCCAAAGGGTGCCACTATCACCTTTGAAGTCAAGGGTGACGATTCTGCGTACGCATACAACTTCTACGTTGGCCAGAAGGCCCTTCGTGTTTTGTGAACATATTGAATCATATACACTTGAATATTGTCACATGTAGTTCCGCTCTCTAACAAGCTGCTTCCTATTGTCACATGTAGTTCGGCTCTCTAACAGACTGCTGTCATGGCTTCCCATGCACCCGGATAAGGGTCATTCTTCCCTAGTGACCGCAGCCTCCGTTACATATTACAATAACAACAGTACTCATGTCTATTATCAATGCTATACCAACCCACTCAACGTTAGTCTCTCCAGGAAAGGCGCCAAGTCCTCCTTTCTGATCTCAATGATGGAACTCTCAAAACTGTCAATCCTCACCTTGGCACCGGTGGAGCTCGCCACCTGTTGAAACGCCACACTGAACATGTTCAGCAGTGCCGTCTGTTGGTCGAGATCATCCAGCTGTCTTCTTCCTCTTGGGTATCGTGGTGCCAGCCCAATCACCAAGTATGTGTCTGTTCTCTCATCCAATGCTGCAAGGACCAATGGCAATAGCGTCTTATTCGTCTCCGCACAAGACTCCAGGATCCAGTTTCCGAGTCGTGTTAGGATCAGCGGATTGCGGAACATCTCATAGTCTGGGCCATCTTTTAGCACCACCAAATGATAAATCTTTAGAGTCTTGAGCATTCGCTTCTCCAATACCGCCATGCCTGTGTTGAAAACAACTTTCTGGAAGTCCTTTGCATGCCCTAATCCTTCATTAATACACTCCAACTTGTCCAATGCATCCCAGCTAGCCCAGAAGTTTTCAATCCAGATTTTCTCTCTCATCGAGATCATCTCGTTAATGTCCTCATCCTCTGGAGGAACGTCCAATGCTGCTCTATCATGCTCCAACAGTGCCAACACGGACTCCACACACTCACTCGCTGACAATGAGCCACGGAAACCGTATGTTCTTACAAAACCTTCACGTATCAGATCTTCAAGTCCAAAGAACCCCAAAACTTTGCTGAAGGTCACGTTGAGGTTTTTCTTGATGGAACTGTCCATGTACAGCCAGTTCTGCTTTGAATCTTGCAGTGATATACCCATACGCGCGAACATTTTGTGCAGCTTCTTTCGGCCGTCTTCGCTCCAGATGCTCAACTTGGCATTGACATAGTTGGAGTAATAGAATGAATCATATAGCGTCCAGTGCCGTAATAAAAACAGATAATAGTCAGTGTCCACTGATAGTCGGGAGGAGTCTGCGTTTTTCGATGACCCCACAGCGGTAGGACTCAATCGGGCAACCTCAGCTTTCAATGCATCGAATGAATTCTTGTACACCTCTGGATATTGGCTATCCAGCGATATCGTACCAATGATGGTCAGCCAGAGATTTTCCGTGTTCGTCTCACCAATCTCCGAGAGCATGGTATAGATCTGAAGAGATACCGAGGTGGAGATCGTCGTACCAGTCGCATAGTACTGCTCGACAACTTGTTCATGCTGTTTCATTTGACGCTTACGCATCGTGGACTCCTGTTTGGCTTTGCGTTTCATCACCTGTGAGCTCGTCAATTCATCCTCGTCCTCATCTTCCAATCCTTCAATGTAGTCTTCTTGTTCATCCTCATCTGTATCTTCATCTGTATCATCGCCCGAGGCCTGTCCATCTTGTAGTGCTATCAGCGTTGTGTATGCCTCTCTCTGTGCATCAAGCTCTCTCTCAATGAACCCATCATCGAGACACTTGACTATATGTGACCCAAAGATATTATCCAGATTCCACGGTTTGTGACCGTCCACAACGTAAATATTCCTGCTAGTGTTGAAGGTCCCATCGAGGTTCGGGCTCTCCTCACCAAGGAAATCGCTGGGATCTATCTCAAAGAAGCTCTCCAGATCCACCATCGCACCGCACCCCAGCAGTATTACATTAGCCATGTCGGCATCCAGCTTGTCGTAGTGCGCCTTCAGGTCAGTATAACCGACAATGGGCACGAGCTGGTACTGAACGAGTTCCTTTTTGAGCAATGATGTGAGGATTTTGGATGCACATAGGGCATCAACGTTCAAGCATGCAACAAAGATGATCAGCTTGCACGTCGAATGGCTCATCGACGTACGTCGCATCTCCTCGAAGGCCTTGTGGAAGTTCCCTCGCGTGATGTACATCAGATCCAGGCGTATGGTTGTGAGGGGCCCCGCAGAGACTCGTGGCAACTTCGTGGTCTTCCCACCTAATTCGCACCGCGTTCATGCTTTCACAAGTTCGCGCCACCTCGGATCTCGCCCGCGATGCAGCGATCAATTCCGACTCAGCCCAAACAGCTCCATCTGGCCTTTTTTCGATCAGCAAGACCCCCCAGAGCTCCAGTTTACTCGGATAACTCATGAAACTTCTCTCCCTGTCGCTGGCTGTGGTGTGTGTGACGGCACAGTTCTTCAACCCCTTTGCACAGCACCAGCAGCATCAACAACAGCACCAGCAGCAAAGGGTCTCTCACGAAGACTCCGTCCTCAACAACAACTGTGATGAATATCTGTGTCCAGACACCCAGGCATGCGTGAAGAAAGCACTGGACTGTCCATGCCCCTTCCCCAAATCACAGCTCAAGTGTGTTTTCCCGGATAAAAGCGACTTTGTGTGCATATCCAAGCCAGCGTCGAGAGATGCCAAAGTGAATGCACAGTACGATGACCCGGTGAAGGGCCCCAGGGTGAGCATAAAGGGCTATAGAGATTGTGGGTGGGTGGAACGTGTACATAAAGGATTGGAGTAGAGGGTGACAATAGTGGTACTACTTTATATCATGAATCAATCTCTGTTTCGATTAGGTACCCAGCGTCTATAAAACACCTCGCTAATGTTGTAGAGCTCAAGCAAGGACTTGATATCGGTCGCTCGATCAACAGCATCCTGAGAGGGAACATCAACAAACACAAGGACCAAGTTCTTTCTGACACCAGCAACAACTCTGTTAAGGCCGGAGAGCCACTTGTAATCCTTCGAAATCAATTCATTCTGGGACTCGTCATCATAGCTGGGGAGCACGACGAGACCGTACTCAGCGTGTTGAAACGGTGGTCCACGCTTGTACAGGAGGAAGTCCGTACCAAATTTGATCGCAGAGCGCACACACCATCCCAAAGAGCGATAATGGTGGTAGACAACATAGTTCAAGATAAACTGGTCATCGGCTCTCTTGTTCCACAGGAGATCAAGAACAGCTTGGGAGGAAAGAATGCGACCGTTAGATACGATACTAGTGCATTCCAGGGCAAAATGAAGGAAGAACGCCTCATACGGCTGTAGTTGCATTCTTTCAATATCGACTAGCTCACCATTTTGAAGCAAACCATCGTCTTCAGGTCTGACATAAGTCTCTCGTTCAAGCTTCACGTCAATGTCCTTGTCTCTCAACTCCTTCAGCTTGAGGCGTTCCTCTACGAAGGGATCAACGATGCCCTTCTTCTTGAGCTCCTGTTGTGTCTTCTCCAACTTTGCACGCTCTCTTTTGAATTTTTTCCGCTCCTCCCTTCTGATAGAGGTGATCTCTTCAATGGTCAGCCGTTGGAACTCACCGAGTCCGAGTCTCTTACTGGTGCGATCCAGCCATGAAGGCTCGGACCGACTCATGACACCTTTACCAAAGAATCCTTCATTCCAAAGAGTCATCATATCATCACCTTCAACAAGGAAAATGCCATCTTCATACTTCATCGTCGTGAAGGAAACATGAGAGTGGGCATTCAAGTAACACCATGACCACCATAGCCATGAGATAGGGTTGTGCGGGATTAGCACGGGCAGTTCAATCGGGTGCACAGGTAGTGCATGTGGATAGCGCACGTAGAGCGGAACTCTTTTGGACATATCTGTTCCAGTTAGCATACATGTTTTGCGAGTTCGAAGCAAAAACAAAAAAAAAGGCACAATGAATGTCAGATACCGTTGTAGTCTTGAGAAATCAGCCCACAGCGACCGGGGTCTTCGAGCTTTTGAAGTGTCATCATCAAATTGTGCCTGTTTGTTTCGTTAAGAAAAGGAGCGACATACCCTTCGATAGACAAGCAGCAAACGTCGGTACTGCTGTCTGTTAAGGTCTGGCTGCTCAAGACAACATCACAGTCAGTCTATGTAGGAATTGAGTTATGAAGTTTGGCTTAGGAGAGAGAAGTTGGACATCTTTGGGAAGAAAATTTTCAAAACTGGCAAATTTGTACAAATGGGCGTGTGCCCCATAACGATTTTATCAATATCTGGTGTCCAGGTGCTGGATAAAGAGTTTAGGGCTGCAAAATGGTGAGAGTGGCCAGCGAGAGACGCTTCAATGGCCGTCATGTTCGTCTATGCAAGCCCATCGTAATTTCATTTTGAGTCCGTAGAGACTGGAGTCGTGGACAGTAGTAGCGACTAGTTGGGTACTGCAACCTTGGTCCTTGGTCCTTGGTCTAATATTCGTATTCGTATTCGCATTTGTGTTCCCACGAATACAACCTTTTAGATGCCGCATTATTCGGCATATACGATGCTATGTATCTCAGTAATCACTGAAGGTTGCAATGCGATTTGCTTTTGTAATCTCTGAGATCAGCCATCCCAGTAGTGGTCGATTTAGACACTTTCCCCGAAAAATGGAGTGGCACAAAGTTACAGAACTTTTGATGGGATATTTGGGAAAGAATATGGAAAATGTGGGAAATCTCAACAAGGTGGCCGATAATTTACCTCAAGGTCTAGCGTATGCCACTTCTCCTTAAAACAGGTGAGCGAGCGTATGGGTGATCTGAGGGTTTGTTTGGAGATCCGTCCAGCCAGTCAAGTATGGCTTCAAATGGGAATATCGGTCACAACTCCACAAAAAGAGAAGCTACATCGTCTATAGAACTACAATAGGATAGCCACAGGTGACTAGTAGTATAAGCAAGACCAGTTTTACGAATACCGAATGCAAATTTATCTAAGTTAATATCCGTGTGTGCGGGGAATCAAGATTCAGCAGTAGCATCACCGAGACGGCATGGGAGCCTCATTGCAGTCAATGGAATAAAACCCCTAAGCTTCGACAAGCTCCTTGGCTTCTCTTCAGCCGACTATCTGTGCGAGCCCATTCCATATGCCGCAACCCAAAGCCTTGTAAGTTGTCAATCTCAGTCAGTGGCAGTTAAAGGAATCTTCCGTAATGGGCGATCCCATAGAGAAGGAAGTGGCCCTCTCAAGGGCACTGCCCCTAGATAGAGAGACTATCGTATCAATAAAAACCCCCCAACAGCCTCCCTCAACGAAGGAGCCGCCATGAAAAGACCAGAAACATGTAGTAACAGATAGAAGCTCAACTATTGTGGTACGTATCTCAGTTAATTGAGGAAAACATGATTAGAGTGCGAGGTATGTGTGCTTCTTATGCCCGACAGGATAGTTTTTAAGCCCGACCACGAAGTCCTGGTCTGCTTTCCGACCTTAGTTCGTTGACCTACCAGTGCCAAAGGCATACTAGATGCATTCAACCGCTGATATATCATTTGCCACTTCCTCCTAATCAGAAGTGCAAACTTCTTCAGTCACAACTCACACGCTCTTGCCAGTCAGTGGCCACCCAAACGCCATTCCTGGGTACGCACTAACTCATGTGCCCAAGACTCGAATGGACTGCAGAGACCCAAACTCGCTGTGCTGAAGCACCAGAAAAGTCTACAGAGTGTTGCCATAGTTCAAACTGCGGGTGGGAACTACAACCTGATTCTCATGATCCAGATGCTGCTGAAAGGTGGCTTGGAGACTGCGAAGAATTTTGACAAATCGGCATGGAGCCTAGTTGCCTAAACTGCAATTGTGGCGAGAGATGGGACAAGGATCCACGCGTAACACATAGGGAGACTGGGGTTCATCTCCAAGGCCATGCTTAGCCCGTATACTTTCTCAAGTTTTCGAATAACAGCTTGTCGCTGGTGCAGAAAGGGCAAAAAAACAGGCACTACAGAGATGACTAGATGATGAAGTGATCTTGATAACTCGCACTATCTTACTGTGCCCTGTTGGCTGTTCTAGGCTTTGCACGGATGATGTTGTCCACTCTGAGTAGCACCTCAGCAGCCTCAGAAGCCGAGCTCACAACGGCTCTTTTGAGCTTGTAGGACTCCACAATTCCGAGTTCACGAACGTCTGTGATCACACCTCTATCCAAATCCAACCCCGATGTGGTCATTCCATTGTAGATGGCAGATCTAAGCTTTGTGACGAGCTCAGTGGCATCGAAACCGGCATTATCAGCGAGAATCGTTGGAAGCTGTCTCAGAGCCCTGGCAAATGCCTCCACGGCAAGGGACTTCTTGCCCTCAACGTTCTGTGCAGCCGTGTCCACGGCCTTAGACATTATCATCTCTGCACAACCAGCACCAAGCACTGTTCTAGTCTCCTTTGTGGTTTGCGAAAGCACCGAGAGAGCATCATGGAGCGAACGTTCTGCCTCGTCAAGGACTTGGTCTGTAGCACCTCTAAGTACAATGGTACAAGCCTCACCAGCGGCGCATCCGGAGAATTTCGTCATCACATCTTCACCGATGATGATTTCCTCGATAGACTTACACGTTCCAAGCTTCACGAGCTCTGGGTTGTCAAATGTGGATGCAACTTCACCACCTGTTACCAACGCAAGCCTCTCCACACCTTCAAAGTCTGCATGCTCAATGGAGTTGATGCCGTGGTCTGTGAACAATTGCTCCGGGTAATCGTAGATGAGCTGTCTATTTATGAAACAGTTGATTCCAAATTTGGAGATCTTGTTGATCTTGGCCTTCATCTTTTCTTTCTCGGCCTTCTCGAGCTCTGCAAGCTTGGATGTAGAGTCCACTTTGAACTTGGCACCAAAGATTTTCACCTTGTCAGTATCCAAGGAGGTGTTTGCGATAAGAATCTTGGCATCCTCAACCCTTTTCTTCTGCGAGTTACCAAATCTCTTGTTGAGGATGAACCCTTCATCGAGGAACGAATCCGAAAGCTTTCCGCCAATCTTCTTTATTATCTGGATGTGCTCCAAGTTCGTCGATCCCTTGAGTCTGAGAATTGCATCAACTGCAAGCTGTGAGAACTGCTCCTTGTCCTGGGAGAGAATCTTGGAGGAGAGAGTGGTCTTTGAGATGTTGGTCAGGTCGCTGTAGAACTGTTCTGGGTCCTTGGAGTTATCCAATGCAGCCTTCTCGAGAGCGGCGAGGGCAGCCTGTGAGGCGATTCTGTACCCTTCAATGATGGTTTGTGGGTGAATTCTCTGGTCCACGAGCTTCTCAGCCTCTCTGAGCAGCTCAGCACAGAAAACTGTCACGGAAGTGGTACCATCGCCAACCTCATCATCTTGGACTTTTGAAATGTTCACCAGCACCTTTGCAGCAGGGTTATCCAGAGGGATGGATTTGAGGATTGTGGCACCGTCATTGGTGACGATGGACTGATCAGACGACGCCGATTGCAGCAGTTTGTCCATGCCCTTTGGTCCAAGTGTCGACTTGACCAGATCGCCAACCGCGATGGCCCCGACAAAAGACGAGAGCCGGGCATTCTCAGCGCGCTCTTCTGTCACCTGATCGCCGTATATATTGACACTCTGCAATCTGTTAGTGAATGAACCGCAATTGGGAGCAACAACGCACCATTTTGACACGGTTTGTACACCGTTTTGCCACGGGTTTGGAGAAAAGTTTTGAAACTTTGGCGGCCGGCGGCGGTCGAAGAAGCGTGCGCCACCTAAAGAGGAAATAAGCGCGGTCTGAGGTCACTGCGGTAGGGTGATCCCATGGACTGGGGGGTTTAGGCTCCAAGGCCTGATGGGAGAGGATGTGGACTTGTTCTAACCAATGAATGGGCACCCATCAAACATTGGCTGTGGGTTGTTCCTGTGGATTTGGTCTGACTAATGAATGGGCACCTATCAGGCTGTGGGTTGGGTGCCAAGGCCTGATGGGAGAGGACTGTGGGCTTGTTCTGACTAATGAATGGGCACCCATCAAATTTGGCTGATCATCCATCGGATTGCGAAGACCCCACAGTGAGCACTATATAAGACAACGATCTCCCGCACGTTTAATCCCCCGCAATCTAACAGTTACTCTATCCCCAACAGCAATGACCAAAGCCTACATCATCGTCGACCTTCAGAACGACTACTACCCAGGTGGACAGTTCCCACTGGTTAGAATCGCTGAAGCCACAGCAAAGGCAGCGCAGTTCCTCGACTATGCGAGACAGAATGAATTCGAGGTGATCCATGTGCGTCATGTGTTCCCTGGAGGAGGTCCATTCTTTAACGAGGGCACCACTGGTGCAGAGACCCACAAGGATGTCCAACCACAAGGTTCCGAGCTCGTTATTACCAAGAACCACCCAAACGCCTTTGTGGGCACCATTTTGCAAGAACATTTAGACAAGAAGGGAATCAAAGAACTTGTTGTTGCTGGTGCAATGACAAATATCTGCATCCAGGGAACTGTGAGAGCAGCGAGCGAGTTGGGTTACAAAGTGCAATTGCTGAAGGATGCCGTCACCACAAGAGATTGGGACTATGACGGGAAGACTGTCACTGCTGAACAGGTTGACACCGCTGTATTCGCCACATTGGCATTTGGCTACGCTGATCTGTTGACTACCGCAGAGCTCATCGGGTAAAAAAAAATCTGTTAAATACTCGATCTATGTCCCTTCTATACTTTGAATCTTTTCGTAATCGCCTAGTTTCCCACCCCCGGCCCCACATCAGCAAGATAGAAAACTCCATGTTTCGGCATTTCAGGATGTTCAAATCATCGTCGTCGCACTTCTCATCTATTGCATGTCCCAAGCAGAAGAGCTGCAAGCTTCCACACTGTGTCTTTTCTCACCAAAAGAGACCCCTGTCCACAAGTGCCGATGCGTCAAGGCCACCTTCAAAGAAACAGTCGTTGACGCCCACATCACCATTGGAACCCGTCCTGCTGCCGTCGGCCGTAGATAGACTCATGGACACGCAGGATGATACGCAGGACATTACATTCGCCTCTCCGAGGGGGCTACCTGGCGTTGGTGCCCCAGCATCGCTGCAACAGAGGATGAGATACATTGCACTGTTGGTCAAGAACTACACAGAAAGTGGGAGCAAGGCCCCTAAAAAGGATGCGGTCGATGCAGAGTATCGTATAGCCTCCACAACGACAAGCCTGGCATATAATGTCACCATGAAACAGCTGATACGAGACTCGAAGAATGGGATTCATTTCGTAAAGACTGACAAGTCCACCAATACCAACACTACAAAGATCTCAGATCAAGAAATGTTCAAGGCTGTTCAAAAGTTGATTCACACAAAGGAGAGGCTGGAGAGAGAAGGTTACACCGCAGATATCCCATCAGTAGACCAGAGCGTGGATCTCAACTCCAAAAAATGTGACCGGTGTGGCGAGTCCTTCTATTTGAGTACCATAATGACGCCAACGTCTTGCACATTCCATGAGAGGAAGAAGAGGTTTGAAAACAACGATCGATACTGGGAATGCTGTTCGCAAGTCGTTGGTGAGAGTCAAGGTTGCAAATCAAATAACCATCACGTCTTCAAGGCCAAGACAGCAATGGAATTGCATGATTTAATTCCATTCCAGCTCACGAAAGAATCTTCAGAGGCGAAGCAAAAGATCATTGGACTCGATTGTGAAATGGGGTATACATCAAAGGGTATGGAGATGATCAGACTGACAATTGTGGACTTTTACACCGGGAAGACCTTGTTCGACGAGATTGTGAGACCTTCAGGCCATGTACTAGACCTAAACACCAATTGGAGTGGTGTCTCTGTGATCCCCGATGACGCCATGACGTTAAATGAGACCATGGATGTCGTGTTGAACAATTTAATTGATGAGCAAACGATCATCGTTGGACATGGGCTGGAGAATGATCTAAACACGATGCGACTGGTTCACCATAATGTTGTGGACACAGCAGTGTTGTTTCCAAAGAGTTTGACCAAAAAGTATGCGTTGAAAGATCTTGCATTCCAGTTCCTGGATCGGAAGATACAAACGGGTGAACATAGTTCAGAAGAGGACTCGCTAGCTGCTATCGACATCATCAAGGTGAAGATTGCCAATCAATGAGTCATTTTGTCCTCGAGAGCTTGTAAGCGCTGTAGTATGAGTTGTTGATTTTCCAGGATCTGATGGAGTAAACTGGACGACTCGTCCGCGTCCTCAAAGTTCACGGATCGCTTCTTTCGTGGTTGTGGGGAGGACGGCTTTGGAGAGTACGGTTCTGTATCATGAAGGTATTCCATGACAGACTTTGCACTCTTCGCATTCTCCTGGGTGTTGATAAGGGTTCTCATATCTGTGTCATCCTCATTAGATTCTGTTGGTGGACTCAATCTCCTCTTGAGGATGGGACGCTCCAGAGACTTTGCCTGTGAAGTCACTGTAGGTTGCAGCAGTCTACTTTGCGGTTGGGCTGACTGCGAAACGGCCTTCTTGCTCGAAATCATGCGTGATGGGGTTTGCGTAACCCTGAGACTTGGAGCCAATCCGGTCATCTCATCGAAAGACACTCTGTCTGCGCTTTGTGCTTTATTCCTGTAGTATGCCAGTCTCCGAGGTGTCACGGCAAAGATCTCCTGATCCGTCTTCCATGCCCTAGAGTCTTTGAATGGAGACACTCGAGCTGGTGGTTGGAATAAGCGTGTTGGTGACCCAAGCTTGGGAGAACCCAGCTTTGGAGAGCCCAGCTTCGGCGGAGATGTTTCCACGTACTCGAGCTTGGGCACAGAGCTCAGCTTGTTCGCAATGTCCCTCAGGGGCTCTATCATTCAGGTAAAGTATTAAAGAAGCGGGAGGCGATCTCTCGCTTTGTTTACATTTTTTACCGCTTTGTTTACATATTTCACCGATATCCCAAAGTCGAACTGCAGCACTCGCAGCTCACAAAGCGGACGATCCCACCCCCAAAATCTCCTTGCTTCCCTGAAAAGACAACCTAGGCGAGGTTAGTCGAGCTGGTCAGTCGCATCTGGCTCCGAGTACTAGGTTCGGTGATGCCTGCCCATCGTCGCGGTGGTCCGTGAACCCCACGCTCAGACCGGTTGTGTCACACAAGGATGCTTGGTTTTGTGCTCTTGGCTTGGGGACGGCGAGCCACAGACACGCTTTTTATGCTCGCACTCTTCATCACTGTGTTTGTCCCTTGCTCGGACCCGACTGACTGCTGTCGATACGTTCACCGCTAAACCTTGCCAAGCCACCGCTATTGACAACTCGCTATATATTTTGTTATCCACCATGGTGCCTGCACACCAAGGGGTACACCTACATACACCCGATACCATTTTGACCACTGGTATCTTATTCGCACGCACCATCTCCTCGAATAAGCCTGCCTTTGTCTTGAACAGGCCAGGCATCCCAGAGCGTACAAAGGACACTGCTCACAGAACGAAGAGACGATTATTCGGAAGTGTATTCCATCGCCATCAAGGCGGAGCTGCCAACAGTGGTGGCCTGAAGGTATGCTTGGTGTCATCAGATTTCAAAGACGAAAACACAACGGAAACTACAATGGACAATTCAACAGGATCTCCCCTGACTGAGGGATTACAGTATGAAGAGCTGCAAGAGAGCAACAAATCGTTAAAGCGGAAGCGGACCACTGTGCATGAATGGTTTCATGGTCTTCAAAGAACGCCAAAGAGACGGCAGAGAAGGCACCACTTCAAATGGCCTGACAACTCAATCCATGGGAACAATGCAGGTAATGCTGCTGTGGAAAAACACAACTCCATTGATGCTTGGCCAGAGGAAGCTGTCTCATGCTACACACAGTTCATGACTCAGAGCTTTGATGACGTTTTTGCATGCCAGCGATCGAAGCAGACAAATGGCAGCGAGGGCAAGCTGTGCTCGCCGTTGAATGCCTTGGATTACGAACACCTTGAGAAATTGAAACAGAAGATCTTTGGTGTTTCGGGCTTCTCATTCTCGGCGAATGGAGTGTTTGATCAACCAATTAAGACTCAAGTTACATCCATTGAAACTGCGGGTTGTGCAGCCGAATCGGCTTCTATGAAACTAGAACCAGAGTTCTCTATCTCGGATGCTGTCAATGAGCTTGATGGGGAGCAGCAGTCACAAGAGGACCAGGAAGAAGAGCCGTTTGTTACCGGTCCCGAGAGGATCAAAATGTTATGGGAACATCACAGGCGTGAGCTTCAGATGAGATGCATTGAGCCCACCAGCTCCGTGGGTTTCTCAGCTGAGGATCCAGATGAAGACACAACACTGAGTACTGTCGTCAGCACACTTCCAGAGCCAACCAAATTCAATGTGCCCAGCAACACGATTCTGAAAGTCAGATCTGCAATTTGGGGAGGTCGCAAGACAGATACAGAACGACAGTTGGGAAGTGAGGTTCGATTTGATGATGAAGCTTCTGCTTTTCCACAAAGTCGTGAATCTAACTATTCACCTGTTACCATTTTGGTACCGACATTGAGACATGAATCATTTATAGCCCTGTTGAAGGACGACATCATGGAGGGTTGTGCAATCGATCAGATATACCATCCTGAGGATGGGATTCTCGATCACCAAAATATACCTTTCCACATAAGAGACTCGAGCTTCTTCGACCACAGTACATCGCATATGGAGACTTCCACACAAGCCTCAACAATCAGATTTGACGATTTCTCACAGGTATTATTCTACAATGGTTGCAGCAAATTGCATACCTCTGGCGAAAAGATATATAACGAACTGCAATCATTGAGAATGGATGCATATAAAGTCAGGGGTACAGCAAACTTGGAACCATCTACAGGGAATAGAGGGAATATTGGATTGGACACTGTTTTCTCTAGAAGTACTGACTCTACTCTTTATCAGTCTAGATCGATCTTAAAGTCCAAGTTTAACAAGAACAGCAAAGCTGAGTCCTTGAGGGTAGACCGTTCGGACAAACTTGATCTTTGGGACTTTATGCAAGAATTCAATCGGCGTGAGGAGGAGCGGATGGATGCGTTGAAAGAGTTGGGATCTGTCCGCGAGAAACAGTTGGATTTTTACTACCAGGAGGTAGTACATGAGAGAGAGAGGATTGTTAACATTTTGGACGCTATGGACACTTGATTAATCGTGAACAGGGAATATATGTCACATATCTTTAGCGACAGCTGACTAGGAGATCTGTGCTTGTAGCCAGGGTCCTGATATCAGATGGCTTTCAGAATATAGGTGAGCTTCTCGTGATACATCTGGTCTTTTCTTTTGCTGGACCCTGGTGGTAGCCTTGGTTGCCATGGCAACCTCTTTAAAAACATTCGAGCTCAGGCGAGCGTTACGAATTTTGGAAATTTGGCTGATTGGAGGCAGAAACGAAGAGTCTTAATACCCGGGTCTAACAGAGGATGAGCTTGCCAAATTCGTACGTTCTCTGCTGAAACACATGTCATCATGCTAACAAATGAACCAGGCCGCTTCGGAAGGTGGCTTTGATCACAGGCACAAACAGGTGGGTTTTCCAAAGACGCTGCAAATGGTGGAAGACGTGAGAGACTAACATGACAGTAACCTGGGAATGAACATAGCATATAGGCTCATCGAGTCAGAGGCCAAGGAGACAAGGCTCACAATCATTGTCACCTCCAGAACGTTCCCACGTGTCCGTGAGGTGATTGAAAATATCAAGGCCTATGTAAAGAAGGTGGATCGTGTTGGACACGTTGACTACGATTACCTCCTGCTTGACTTTACCGACATGGTTTCTGTTCTGAATGCCTCGTACGAGATACTTAAGAAGTACACATACCTTGACTACTTCTTTGCCAACAGCGCACAGGGGGTCTATGGTGGTATCGACTGGGTTGGTGCTGTCAAGGAGATTTGTGCGAACCCAGTCAAGGGAGCCACCGACCCACACTATAAGATCCAGAAGGTGGGTGTCAAGTCAGATGATGGTATGGGTCTTGTGTTTCAGAGTAATGTCTTTGGCCCGTACTATCTGATCCAGAAACTTGTTCCAATTCTCCAGACTGCAAAGGGCAAGATCGTCTGGGTCTCAAGTATCATGTCCGACCCCAAGTACTTGTCATTCAATGACCTACAGCTTGTCGAGTCGGACTCCTCTTACGAAGGATCCAAGAGAGAGATTGATCTACTCCACATTGCCACATACCAGTCGCTCTTGAGCAAGGGCGTCACCCAGTACTTGATCCACCCTGGAATTTTCACCTCGATGTCCTTCTTCCAGTATCTGAACGTGTTCACATATTACGGTATGCTCTTTATGTTCTATTTCGTCAGACTTTTAGGATCACCGTGGATGAACATTTCTGGTTATGCTGCTGCCAATGCCGCAGTGTATGCCGCTCTCTTTGCAAACAAGAACTTTGAGAAGCAAGACGTGAAGTACGGCTCAGCATGCACCAGAGATGGACATCAATATATCAAGATCCAAGAAGTTGACAAGACCGGTGCCAGCGATCTTCTGAAGTACTTGGATACCTTGAAGGAAGAATGGGACGAAAAGCTCGCGAACCAGATCACGAACTCGAGGCAACGTTAAGCAGCATCGGCGCATTCTGTGACTCTTGAAGAACTTATCGACTCACTGTGATGCCCTTGACGCTGTCTGCAATGGAAAATGAACGACATTATCAGGCTTATCGTAGCGGAGTTTTCGGTACGCATATGAGTATTGAAGCAACACCTTGCCACAGGCCATTTGCTGCCACCTGGCTATTAAGTAACAGCGTAGTACATACAGAGAGCGACGATACACCGGAACAGAAGATGAACCTCTCCCTTGTTCTTTTAGCCTGAAATCAGCTTTGTGTAGTTTCGTAAGCTTCGCGGGATCAATAATTTAATGTGGCACAAAAAAAAAGAAGAAGCTCGCGAAGGCTATCAGCAGCAGCTCCAACTGAATCCACCACTCAAAACACTCAACCAAATGTCCAGCGACGTGAAACGGCAGCTCTTCAAGGGTCTTTCACGCACCTCCTTGGAATCTGCAACTTCGAACTTGCTCTCACGGACCCTTAGGAAGCAGAGCGACAAGCATAAGAGACCAGAGGACGACAAGTTTATCATACACAAGTCAACGAGTCCAGAGGACTATGCCATCTTCAACAGCGAACACCCCATCGGCGAGTCAAGACTGGCAGCGCTAGCCCGAAGCGAGCAAGCTCTAGAAGAGTTGTTTCACCAGGGTATCGATGACTCGGCTTCAGAAGACGAGGAGCCTGACCTGTCAAACATTGCTGCCGCTTCTGAGATCATACAGGATGATATCCTCATCTCAGTACCCGGCTACTCGAGAGAGGAAATTACAGCTTTCAAACGGCTTCGCGTGCATGATAGGAAGAACATACGGCTTTCAAAGGTGAATCCATTGGAAAGAGCATTTAGCGATACAGAGTTCGTTAGAGGAATGAGCGAGAGAAGGAAGCAGGAGTATTTGGCCATGAATGATCAGTTTAACTCCGACATTGACGTATTGAATGAGGAACGTGTCTTTAGGAAAGACCGCGCTCAATGCCGAGGAGGGACAACGGAGGAGCGAACGGCGAAGCAGCTGGAATTTCTTAGAGAGTCTGTCAATGCCTTGGAGTCTGACGAGTGGATGTTCAACACTACAATAAGATAGGCACAAACAGAATCCATGGGTAGTAATACAAAGTAGCGAGAGATCTCTAATCAAGAACATCAAAAAAGGACAAGCCTATCACTGTCCAATGGCCATCAATGAACCGACAAAGGAGAAGATCAATCTGGAACGAACCTCATTGATGTCTTCAGGCACCAGCCAGATCAAAGCACCAATCTTTCTGGCAATCGAGATGGCCAGACGGGCATTGGCATATCTATCCTCCTCGGTGTCACCGGCATGAACCAGGTTATAATCAACGTATCCCGGCTTGATCCCATTAAGAATATCCAAGAGGAAGTGTGCGGTAGAGATTTGTGGATCAGAGAAGGATCTAACAGTGGTTGTTTTCCCACCTGCAGAGATCTTCTCCTTGGCCCACTTGAGGATATCGGAATCCGTAAGGTCCTTACCCGTGTGGGAAAGAGACTTAAGCGTCAGGACGATGTTGCGTCTCATCAGTTGCCAGACAAGAGCGAGCACCAACAGCTTGTTACCATCAGTGATGTCAGATCCTTCGATTCCAACGAGGGAGAAGTGGTTGGCCTTACCTGTCTCCACGGCATAGTTCGTATTCTCCAAAGCTTTGAATCTGGAAACCTCAGCTCCCGATGCCGGTCTCTTGTTAATCCTTCTTTGGTTGACACTGCCAGGCATAACCTTCTCGAATGCCTCCAGGAGAATTGTACCATCCTTAACGTCCTCAAAGAGTGAAACCACTGGTGGGTCCACATCCAACGAATTCAACCAGAGAGTGAACACACGAGCCTCACGCTCACCTTCAGCGTCAAACTCTTCAATCTCTGGCACTTCGGCCTCCTCAATTGGGGCCAAACCAGGGTGCGTGTTGAACAAGTGGGCAACAAAAGCCAAGTTGAGCTTTGGGTTACCCTTCACCAATGCGGAGGGGGTTAAATATTTTCTGCAATCAAGGTTTTCAGCATTCTGTAAGACCTGTTCTGCTCTCTGCAAAAGTTCAGGGGTCTGTAATGGAGCAAGTGAACACTTTTGTGAGTCAAGCTGGTTAAGCAGGACGGTATAGTTTTCACCGTCGCTAACGTCCTTGGAGAAGTTTGCAACACGTCTACCCCATCCGGCAGCCTTGAGGTGGTAGTTGAACCAACGGAGCAAGATCTGCTCTGGTGGGAGTCTCAGGAACTGTTCCAAAGTTTCATCATCCTCCAAAAGGCGATAGAGCTCTGGGTGGAGCTTGATGTCGATCTTGTTGAGCAGACCCTTTCTGATGATCTGCCAGATCAGACCAAGGATAAGGTGCTCTTTACCCTCGATGAAATCCTCAGAGTGAACGTTGACAACAACGCATCCAATGGCCTTGGCCGAGTTGATGACAATGTTAGCATTCTCAGACATGGTGAAGTTGTTCAAGGTCTTGCCCTTTTTAGGCAGATTCAGCACTCTGGTGTCGATAGTATCCGGTACGGAGTCATTGATGAGTTTGGATAGGATAAGACCATCTTTACACTCATCAAAGATCTGGAAAGTGTTTTCTGGAATCGGGAACCTGTCACCAACATCGGCATCGCCAGCAAGGACACTGTTGATATGCTTTGTGAACTCTGTCTTCTCCTCCTCGTTGATTGTATGTGTAGTACCACTCTGGGAACCACTGACAATGATCGAAGCCTTTGCCCCCGTTCCCTTGTGCTGGATAGCGGAAGCGACAGGTGTTGCTGCAGGAGCAGCCTTGTTCTCGCGCATCTTTGCCACGAGCTCGACGTAGTCGTCCAGCTCAACGCGGCCCGAGGAGTCAACAGACACTTGTTTCAGCGTCTGGCGCACGTCATCGTAGGAACCCTCACCGGAGGATGACAGCTTCTCAATCACATCCTGTTTCTGCACGGATCCTCTTTCCTCGACATCGAGTCCTCTGAACTGTTCGATGAGCCCGAAGAGGTCCTCTTGGTTCAAGATTGGGAACTTTCTCTGTTTCCGGGTTGTTAGTTGTGGGTTTAACTTGGGGCAAAGGGCAAAGGGGGGGGGCGGGCCTTTGCTCAAACGGATGGCAACACTCTAAAGGCCTCGGCCATTGAAGTAGGCCCAGCAACAGCGCCACCATCCGAGAAGAGACTCATCACATACCTGGAGCTTCACGATGTTCATTCTGTGCACAATCGCTGTTTCGCCACGTTCTTTGGGGCTGTGAGAACTTCGCCAGGCTTTTCCGGATTTTAATTTAAGCTGCGGTGACACCGGTGCGGGCGCACCCGGTGGAGAAGTACAAAAAGTAGTGGAATATGGGGTTTATGTACTGGGAAGCTGTGTCATTCCCTCTCTTCGTAGAGCCGTAGTAGGTGCTGCAGTCTCATACGCTCGCTCTTCTCCTTGCCAAGCTCATTTTCGTATTCGCTGTGCAGATCCACCACCATCTTCTTGAACTCTTTTCGCAGCACCGAGATGCTGCTGCTAAACATTGGTGGAGAAGGCGGCGATGGCAGATGTGAGGATCTCGTCTGCTGCATCAGTGGCGTCCTTGGATTGTGCTGCTGTTCCATAGGTACTGTGAGCCCCGTTACCGGTGACGAGGGTGATATTTGGGGTATCGATGGCGATGACACTGCACTCTCGGATCCAATGTTATCTATCCGCAACAATGCCATCTCCCTCTTTAGATCGTGCAATGCCCGCGTCGCCTCTTCAAACTTGTCCAACAGTACGTTTTTTTCATGCTCCACCAGAATTGTACGCTGTGTGGCTCGTTCGAGCTCAATGGAGCTTTCGGAGAGCTTGTTTTCCAAGGCGAGGCTCTTCTTCTTGTATGAGTCCATTATGTCAGAGTTTAGGCCCCTCTCCTCGTTGTATTGCTTTGCAAGGTACTGGTGTGCAAACTGCAGGTCTTGTAACGCCGTTTTCAGCTTGGCAGCCTCCGGTTCCACTTCACTCTTCACCTCTGGGGTACCAGGCGAAAACGCCAGCAGGGCATCGACGCACGACCGCGCCCACTGGGACTTGGAACCGTTATCCTGTGGTGGTGGTAGTGCCACGTTGCGCTGTACTGCGAGTGAGGCAACATAGGAGAGAAGTTCGTCTGACTGTTGGTCATCGGCCCTTTCGGATGGGGGCAGTGCCATGTCATCAAAATGTGTGAGCGAGAGCGCAAGTATGTGCTGCCTGCTGATGCCATTGCGGATCTGCTCCCGCTGCTCATTGACAGATAGCAACTGCTGAACGAGGCTACCGTACTGCTCCACGGTGGCTTCGCTCACTTGGTCTCGCTGCGTCTGCTGCCTTAACACTAGAGCACTGCTCTCGAGTTGGCCCACAATCTCATCACGCAGTCCAGTAAGGGCCTCTAGTTTCTTCTCCAACTGCTTTAGATCATTCAGTCCGAGCAACTTGTCGTTAGTCTCCAAATGTGCCAGGGCATGCTCGCTCAGCAGCTTCACCTTGAGATGAGCTCCTGCTCTGTCTTGCGATAATTCGCTCTGCAAACCCTCGCTGATGAGACTCCCTGAGTTAGCAGCACGCTGCACAACCTCTGCCTCGTAAACTGCACGCACAGGATGACGGTCAACGAGCGACGCGTCAGAGAAGCTGGAAGCCTGGGCCGTCTCCAAGGCACGAAGGAAGTCCAAGCTTCCGATGGCCGCATGGTACTCGCTGGGGAGACTCTGCTGGAAAGGAGACCGCAGCATGAGAGCCACACCTCGTTCGTATGCCATCCTTTTCTCTCTCTCTCTCTCTCTATCCTCCGCTTAACGATTGACCTAACTCACAGCACAACGAAAGGCCCTTGTTGTTGTTGTTGTTGTTGTTGTTCGGGCGATCTAAATTTTCCCACATTTTCCTAAGCGAACACTAAGTTACGCCCCATCGGAATGCAATGGACATCCCAGGCCGCCAGGGGCTCCGGCTCGTGACCTGGAACGTCAACGGCATACGCACCGTGTTCAACTACCACCCGTGGACCCGGGAGCGCTCGCTGGCTGCCATGTTTGATGCGTTTAAGGCCGACATCATCACGCTGCAGGAGCTCAAGGTGGCGCTGAAGGATGTGGGCAACACCGTGGGCGTCGTCCCGGGTTTCCAGAGCTACGTGTCCGTGCCTGCGGTCAAGAAGGGCTATTCTGGTGTTGGTGTGTACGTACGTATCCCATTGGAGACGGAGCCGTGGTACATGAAGCAAGCGTTGAATGTTGTCAAGGCAGAGGAGGGCATCACTGGAATGTTGACTTCATGCGACACAAACAAGAGCTACATTGAGTCGCTCGGTTCAATAGGTGGGTACCCAAAGATGGACCCGGAGGTGGCAACTGCTATCGATAGCGAAGGTCGCTGTGTCGTTCTTGAGATGGCTACAAACACTGTCATCATCAGTGTTTATTGCCCCGCAAACTCTACGGAAACAGAAGATGGTGAGCGTTTCAGATTGCAATTCATCGAAGCCCTTCTGGTAAGGGTTCGAAATCTATCAAGCATGGGGAAACATGTGGTGCTGATGGGTGATCTCAACATCGCACGAGATCTCATCGATAGGGCTGACAAAATCAGTGAGCTATCCAAGGCGAAAAGACTCTCAAGCACATGTGACTTTGAAGACGAGAACATGCTAGAATGCATTGCGTTTACAAAGTCCACAATTCCTCGTCTTTTGTTGAATGAAATCCTGGTCGACTCCCTCGGTGACACCACTAGTCCTGTTCTCGTGGACACTGTACGACGCATTCAGGGCAGGAAAAGGGGAGTGTATACAGTCTGGAGCACTTTGAAGAACATGAGACCGGGGAACTTTGGCTCTCGTGTCGATTACATTCTGGCCAGTGAGAAGCTAGCGCAATGTACGAAAAGTGCGGGCATTTGGCCAAAAGTTATGGGGTCTGATCATTGCCCTACGTTTACTGACTTGGAAATGGAACCTCTGTGTGATGAAAATGTGATGTTGACTACGGAAACACCCAGGTTTGAGGCAAAATTTGTGTACAAGTTGCTGATTGGAAATATTGGAACGATGTTCGCCATGGCGAAGAAGCGGAAAGCCGAAGACTTGTCGGTGAAGCACCCCAGGAGGAAGGATATATCGAGCTTCTTCAAGAAGAGAAATGTCCCATCTGATTCAGATGATCCATACGAAACACCATCGGTGTCTTCCTCAGAGAATTCAACACCACCTAAAGAAGTCCAGCCCTTATCATCGAATATTCGAGACTTATCAAACCGGAATACACCACAGACCAACACAATGCTCACCAACGGCAAGTTTGGTTTCAAAGAGACAATTCCAAAGTGCAGACATCTGAAAGAATGCATTCTCAAGACGGCGATGACCCCAGAGAACAAGGGTCGCAAGTTCTGGACATGTGCCAAGCCCCAAGGCGAGGTAGTTACACCAGAAGATGATGCCACCTTCAGCTGCGGGTTCTTTCAATGGCGGTCTTAACTAGCGGTGTAAGGTGCGGGTATTTTCAGAGTCTTGTCGAGCTTGAGGCGTCGACAAACTTGATTGTAGCCTGTTGTTCATGACCAAGTATGCTCAAATCGCTAGTGTATACCAGTAAAGAACTCTTGAACTTCTGTAGATCTTCCTTCTGCATCCTTATGAGAGCACGTGCACCTTTAACGGCTATGAACTCGGTCTCAATAGCTGAGCCAAAGATGCCATGGAGCTGGAGTAGTGCTGACCTGATATACGACCGCCAAGTAACCTCATCGACGACAAGCTCGTCTTGTATCACTGCCTCAGGTGAGCTGGAATGTTAGAGTTGCTGTGAGCAGAAAAGCAGAGGGGGCTCACAGTTCGATAGCTAGATAACGCCAACTGTCGTCTTCCGTCATTGTGGATGGATCAATGTTGAATTGGAGTTTGGCTGGTGTTAAAATTTCAATGCCCAATAAAGCACACCAAACAAACCACTGACGACGACAACAAAATCGGCTCCAAAAAGGATGCTTCTTCTGGCGCAAGCTCTCTTTCCATTTCTCCTTGCTGCGCAACTGGTGGTCTCCTTGTCTCTGCCTGGCCAGCTGAACTTGACCAGAGAACTCACAAGTGAAGATGTCCAGAGCACCACTATTGAGCTTCAACACCTTGCCACTGGATCGAAGAGACTGGCACATCTACAAAAGGATGGCTCATTTGAATTCAATGACCTCGGCCAGGGCCACTATGTCCTCTTCATAAACTCCATTGACCTCAATCTTCTGCCCTTTAAGGCTAGAGTTGAGGTTGCTGATGATGTCACTGCTTATGTGCTACATGCTACATCGAGCTGGGCCACAAAGGAGATACAGATCCCGCTGCCACTGCAAGTGGTTGCCAATCCGAGCTCTCCATTGCGTACTTACCTAAAGGAGAGAACACCGAGTATTCTGAAGTCGGGCCCGGTGGCCACAGTGCTCAACAACCCAATCTACCTCGCTGGAGCTGTGCTCGGGATCATAGCCCTGGTAGCACCATACCTTATGGAGAAGTTTGACCCTGAAACGGCCAAGGAGATGCGCCAGCAGCGTCAAAGCCGTGCTGCTAAACCTTCAAAGGCGGCCCTGGAGGCTGCGATGAAGCTACAGAAGATTGGCAAAGGCGACAGCGGTCCCAGTGTTAAGTCAGAGACACTGCTGGACAAACCTCAGCAACAGAAGAAGCTGAAGAAGCGTAAGGACTGAGTTATACTGCAACCCACAACTCATAAGATGCTAACATCACCGACGTGATGTCACGTGACTTTTATCCTTTGTAGAATAAAAATTTATGTGTCAAGGGGGAGGAGCCGATCAACAATAGAATGCCACACATCTGGAAGCTTCTTCGGACTGCCCCCTCCATCACACTCGCTCGCTGGTATTACGACCCTGAGATACTCCTCCTGCCTCCCTCGTCTGGCATCCATCACCCTCCAGGGCCAAAACTTGCTCGCGGAATTCAAATGGCCTTCTTCCGTTCGCTTGCAGAAACCATCAGGGGCCACTTTGGCGTGGTGCTCACGTGTGCTCTATGGTACTCAGTCTCAGCAGTATCTTCGCAGGTGACAAAGTCTATCCTCAACGTGTTTCCCTTCCCGCTGGCATTGGGCGAATGCCAATTCGTCATTGTGTCATTATTGTGCCTTATCACAATGATCACCATCAACAGGTTCCGTAAGCTACATTCGTTGTTTCCTGCAGGATCAGTTCCGCCGTTATCCACGCTGGTCGTCACTCCATCCAAACATCTGATGATAACGGTGCTGCCACTGGGCTGCTTCCAGTTCTTGGGGAAGCTCTTCTCGCATAGCGCAACGGCCTTGGTGCCAGTCTCCACCGTTGCTGGTGTGAAGACCCTTTCACCGTTTTTGCTCGTGACTGCATATCGTGTGCTGTACAAAGTCCAGTTCCCAGTGTCTGTTTACCTCTCACTTCTGCCACTGGTGCTTGGTATCCTACTGATCGTGGTGGCTGACACGAAGGACACATTGATCTCCACAACGGCAAGTGATCGATACATTGGGATCCTATATGCTGGACTTTCGCTCTTTGTCTTCGTGGGGCAGAACATTTATGGAAAGACTGTCCTTACGTTCAATCAAAAGCACGTGAATGACCACTCTGAGCTCGCCCTTGCCCATACGGAGAACAAAGCCGGTCTACCGATAAGCCAAAGGGATCAAGATAAGGAAATTGAAGAGGCCAGAAGGGACCAGTCCTATGAGCTTGAAGCTGAAAAGAGTCATTTGACAGCATTTCCAAAGATAAGAAACAATTACGACAAACTCACACTGCTCCTGTACTGCTCTATCATTGGTGCCTTACTTTCTCTTCCTTGGTTCCTATACATTGAGGTCTCTCACTTCATCAAGATCGCATCTACTCAGGAAGACCTCGTCGAGGCCCATGTGGTGACTATACCCTGGAAGCTGCTTGCCACTAATGGCTTTTTCCACTTCATGCAATCGCTTATTGTGTTCCATCTCTTGGGTGCCATTCCGGCGGTGAGCTATTCGATCGCAAGTATGATGAAAAAGATTACAATAATCGTCGTCAGCATGCTTTATACGGGTAATACCGTCACTCCAATCCAATTCGTGGGCCTCCTGTTGACCGGTGCAGGCCTCTACTCCTATGATCGGTGGGGAACCACAGCCTGATGTCTTTTCACCGCCAATTTTATAGGCACTCTCCTTGGCCTACCTACTTATGATTATACACACGTTTATAATGCTCATGTACGCCACACTGCAACGCGTCCATCCTCGTCACCAGCAATGACCTCAACTTTACCACTGCGTTCTCCCTCATAGTTGACATAACTCTTGAGGTAACTCTCCACGATTGTCAAAGGGGCTGTTTTGAACCCGGCTTCCTCAGAATCTGCAAACTTTAGTTGCTTCATTGACTCTAACGACCAACCCTCAGCCCCAATCACCAGCTCATCGATGGTTATATCACCGTTGGACCAGCCAGTGGTGAGAATCGCCTCGTGGTGCCAATACTCATGATTTTCGACATTGTTGATCTTGATCGTAGAAACGGTTCTTGAGTTGGCAAAGCTCAAGGCACTGATTCGACTATTACGACCAAAGGTCTTTTCGCAGACAAGTTCACCGTTGATGGTGTATAGTGTCAGAGTTTTCCCACTAGAAGTGGCAACCATCCCAGTATCGTATGCAATGGTGACGTGCTCAGCGCCCATGGCGATTCTTCTTATAAACTTATAGCTGGCCAGGTCCCACATGTAACACATGCCTCCAGAATCGAGACTCACCAGCACAGCAAACTCGGGAGAGACCTTAAATTCAATGATCGGATCAACATGAAGTGTCAACTTCGTCTCAAAGTGCAATTGTTCTTTGAAGCCTCTTAGAAGAACCACAAACCTCCATACATGGATAGCACCACTTTCAGATCCTGTCAAAAATACCTCATGGTCCACTCTAGCCAGGGCAGTTATCTTCTCATCGTGCAGTTTTTCAAAAGTGCGTCTGTTGATAATGAGCGATCCATCATAGTCGCCCTCCCTCACCTCGATTTCGCCACTCAGGAACAACCTAGGATATCCTCTCCAAAAAGCATCTGTAAAATCACTATTGTTTGCCTTGAACTGCAAGTATTGGATAGCCTCTTTGAACTTGGTCTGATACAGCAGAAGTGGTGCCTGGTTGACCGTATCCCAATTAATAGACAGCGTGGAAGAACACTCTCGACTTCGGTGGGGCTTTGGAAATATCTGCGCAGGCGTTTGTCCAAAGTTATGGATAATTCCAATGACAGATCTTCTTTCCTGTTCGTTATCAATTCGATCCAGGTTAATTGCTCCTTGGTAACTCAGATGATTGAAGACGTTGATAGCCTCAACCGCCTTTGGGCCCAGCTGCTTGAATCCAAAAATCAGGTCAACCCATTCATGCAGATGAGCAGAAACGTAGGGGCTTTCCAATGCCTCTCTATTCTTAGCTATAAACATCTTCGGGTCCCCCTTAGCCCATTTTGGTAGTTCAACATCGTTCACAGCAGATCCATCTTGCAGCTTGCCAAAATCATACCCGTTCAGGTTGGTCAGGAACTCTGGTAGGAAAAAGAACTCTGGAATCAGTTCTCTTACATCCGTGGTATTCTCACTGGAAGAAGATTTCCATGCCTTCTCTATGGAGTAGAAAAGCCTATCGGCATGGTCAAATTTACCGCCTTGCAACAACAAGAAGGACTGAACAAACGGTTCCAAACGAATCAAGAATGATGCGACAATCATAGCGGACGAATAATGTGTTCCATAGTGGAAGGGAATTGACAGTTCATCCTGAAGGCTTTCAAGTGCTTCGTACCGTTCTTTGAACAAGTTAGCTCTCTGGGGATTCTGTGCGCCCATGGGTTTGGACAAATCTCTGAACGATTTTGGATCACTTAAATCAAGCTCTTCACTAGTATAGTCGGCTATTACCCATGGAAATACCGGATATTGCGTCAGATCGTTGAATGTTCTTCCTGCCAGCGTGTTGATAATAACCAAGTAGTAGAAGTTTGACATCTCGCCACTTTGCCATTTCTTGGTGGCATCCAGAACGTTCTCATATCCCAAGTGGAACACATTGGACAGCTTTGATCCAAGTCCTGATGACCCGGTAAATGCAGGGTTATTTGTGTTGGTCTCCTTGAAAATAGCGGATAGATCTTTGTCAATGTTGGAGTTCGTAGCGACCCCAGAGAACTTCGAGAAGATGGCGTCTCGCTGTCGAGTTTTAATTGCAGTAACAAGGAAGCTTGCACCATTGCTGAAAAACAACTCTAGGGCAACATCTCGAAGCAAAAACTGTCTCTTTGTCACGGATGTCAGCTTGTAAAGATCCCAGTGAGCCACGGAATGTGCGTCTGCTGAGCTTGTGGTTGGTGGCCTTGGTTGGCCTGATATGAGCTTCACGTTTGCATCTCTCTCGCTTTCTGGAACATCACTAATATCAACGATTTCATCACTTTCAGCTTTATGAAAGTATCCCTGTATTAGATAGATGTGATGCAGTCCCAAAATAAGGATGCACTCGGTTATTTCAAGCCCCACAACTTGGCTGACATTCCAAATATCGACAATCCGATCGCCGGGGAACAAACTCTTGAGTACAGTGCGGTTCCGATCACTATAATTGTTCAAAGAGTCCTCAATGGCATCAGCTTCCACCATGTCGAATGAGTGAAGGCTCAGTGACTCGACCCGCGGCAGCTCCTCGATTGCGTTATTGTTACCAAGATTCTTTATTGGCACATCGACTGTGCTCTTGAGTTGTTGATCCTTTTCAAGATCATCGTATGGTAGGAGTCTTTTCCGTATTCTGTCAATTCCTTCCATTGAGTCCAGAATCCACATCTTCGCCTCGAATACCTCACCAAACTGCAGATGCAATCTCTTCTTTGTCTCAAGCTTGAGCCTGTTGTACGCAGTAATGCGGAACTGCAGCACATCGTATTGGTCCTTCAGGAATCTCACAAGAATGGTAGTTTCCGTATGGACAATCTTTTGTCTCAGTATCTCGTTGTCGTTTTGTAGGAGGGCCAGTAATTTATCAATAGACTCATGTTTCTCTTTCACAATCGTATCATGTCTCGTGTATAGCTCCTGCAGTTGCTCCTCAGCAGTCATAAAATGACGCTTGGTGAACTTGCGCTGAATTTTGCCATCGATGGCATCCAGGTGATTGGCAAACAAAGATCCGATTCTCTTATTCTCTGTGAAGTGCAAAATGACCTCCTCATCGCTCACTGTGACCGCCACTTGTAAAAACTTCAAGACCGAAGCATGGCTGATGAAAGTGATAGAAGAGCAGATCTGGGAAAGGTCGTCTTGTGAGTGCATGAGGATGATTCTCAGACAGTTGAGAGCAAGACTCGACACTTCTCCTTTGTCAACAGTGGCAATTTGCAACAGCAGACAAATAACATTGGCCGTACAATCAGCAGTTACTATGCCAGTGCTGAAAAGATTTTCCTGGTGAAACATCAATATCTTGAGGAAATTCAACCTTTGTTCAACAGACTCAGAGTCCTTCAAGACAAACACCAATGAATTCAGTATCGGTGTGATGTTTTTTTGTAGCTGCATGTACTGTGTAACCTTCAAGCTCTTGCCAGACTTTCTATATGCCTCAGTAAGTGAGAGGACAACAGACACGTAGTTGAAATAATCATTTGAAGCCCATTCAAATGTCAGAAGCTCGGCGTATAGAAGGTTAAGAAATATGGCCACATTCGGAAACTTCAAGGATTCTGTTTGAAGTAGTGTTCCAAACTCAGAAGAAAACCCCACAAGATGCACGAGAACCTTGGGGAAAACCAATGCTAAGAAGACAGTTGGTATGATAGCATTTGAACCTTCATTTCCACTTGATAGCAGGTCCGAAATGTATAACTCAACAGTGATGAGTTCGCTGTTGAAGAGTTTGGCAAGTACACGGGATGCCAGCAGCTCGACAACCTTCTCGCTCGAATCAAAATATATGCTCGTATTCCGGGGTTTGTTCAACAGAAGTACCAGGTTGCAGAGCCTTCTGAGAAAGGCCTTGTCATGCTGGAAAGTTTCGACAAAGCTCGAGTTTTGCTCAAACATGTCACTCAAGAAATCCATGTATCCATTGATGAGTGAAATGATCGTTTCATGGCCACCTGTTTGAAAGATATCGTTCAACACCATCCACTCAAACAGATCAAAAACCAGGTGGTGAAGCTCAGGGATAACAACCTTATCAACTGGTGACAGACATGGGCAATTTTTCAGATTGTCGAAATTGAGGTCTGTTTGTAGACGTCCCACGGACCCGTTTACTAGGAGGTTGAACTCAACCTCGTCAAGCTTAATATCACGCATGCTCGCTAATACAATGAACGGTCCGTTGTTTTTGAGAAAGACCTCATAGGACTTGTTAGACATCGTGAAAAGTCGAATCAACAAGGTGAGCGAGTAGTCAATGATCAGCTTGTCCGTTTTTTCCAGTTGGAAAAGTAGGAATATGTACTTCATAGAGATCGCCCCAAAAAGCTTTTTCCATTGATTGCCATTGACTAAAAGTGGATCAAGGTACACATCAGCCAGGACCTTTAATGCTAGTAATCCATTGCTGTGATTTCCCTCGTTAAGTGAGTAGATGACAAAAGACGAGACACTTTTGATGTTGTCAACGGTTAAGTTGGAGCGCATTGAGACCGAAAGTCCGTCTTGTAAGGTGTCCCATACTTTCTCGGGGAAGAAACCTTGGTTCAAATAATTGAGAAACCTTCTAACAATCTTTAGTTTCTTCAGCTTCATGATGTTGAAGGAGTTGTATCGGCATTCCCTTGCAAACGCTGTCACTTGAAACACCAAGAATTTGATGACTTCCAGATCTTCCTCGGTCTCATTGTTGGCCACGGGTTTCCACAGCTGGAGATCAAGAATAACATGGTCATATGCGAGATGGTTCATGATCACAGAGTTGAATGGAAATTCAAAGTCAAATCCAACAAATTTCAATATCAAGTCAAACAAATCAATGCGTAAGGACTGTTTGAATTCATTCTTCTTCAGCTTGAGGAGAGTAGCTAGAAGGCTATAACCGTCTATCATCTCGATCTCCCTGATGATTTTCCAGTTTGACGCCACGAGCTCCAACAAGAGTTCCACGGAGTGATACAACGTTCCTGGTGAGCTCGAAGTTTCAATCAGGGTGAATACAAATTGCAATGCTGATACGGAATAGAAGATCTCGGAAATGTCTTGGGACTCATGGAACTGTATTTTCCCAAATATCATGTGCTTTTGAGACGTGAGATCACATTTAGCGAGCTCGAAATCTGATGATGCGACCGAATGGGCATTGAATGACACAAGCACACTATCTTTCGGTACACGGAGCTGCAGTTCGTTCAAGACAAACTCTGCATCTTCATTTGTGGATGCATCTAGAAGTTTTAGATTGAACTCTGTGCGATCTTTATACTTCAAGAACAGGAGCATGTCTTCATCTTGGTATAGTCCATTGTAGTTCCTACCCAAGTGGTATGATAATGCTATCCACTCATGCGGCAACGAGCCTTGAAAAAGCCCCATGTTCGTGAAGCTGTAATCTGCATGCATGGATCCAAGTGTGACATGAGCCATGGGAGACCTTGTCTCAACAGAGGTTTCCCTAAAAAACGGGAATGGTGAGCGTAGACTCTGAACGTACAACCCGTTGACGTACAGCAATAATTTTGCCCTTGATCTATCACCAGTAGTTGATAGTTCATGTATGATGACAACGTGGTAGTATTGGCTATCCTGGAAGTCGTACTTGTCAAACTTGCTGATGTACGAATCCTTATGATAGACAGAGATCTGAGATGATTCCAGTACCAGGTTAGTCTTCCCATTGATCGATAGAAGTTTACCTTCATCCATAGTATTGGCCTTGAACCAAAACTGAGCTGTATAGCTTCTGCTGGTGAAATTTCCAGCGTCAAAGTTCAGCGTGAGTGAGGCATGATCCATGCGAAAATGGGTGTCCTGTTCGCTGTGTATGAGATCCACTATACGACGGATGTATGGGATCTTGTCTTTGGAGTTCAAGCTCATTGTCAGCTGCAGAAGTCGTAGAAGATGAATCGGTCTGAGTTCAAGCCGCAGAAGCACATCGAGCCGTTCGAGCATCTCTTCAAGCATCTCGTCGTGCACAAACTTCACAATTAGTGAAACCAAGACGTCGACCAGTTCCACACAAGAGAGCGACTTCATGTTCTGCCTTGAAGCATCTGCTAGTCTTCCAATCAGCAGTAATAGCCAGTTCCTCGTTGGGATGTCTCGAGTTGCCACTTCAACCGCCAATGCGAGCCAGCGGCCATCGCTGATGTTGCACACCGAATCGCACATCTCCAGCGGCTGCAAAAGACGTTCCACGAGCTCCAGTAGGCACTGATCAGTGTCAGAGTCACCAATGTCCTCCACTTGTGAGCCAATGGCCTTTGCAGCCTCTTCTGAAGTTTCGGCACCCTCCGCAACCAGCGCCTCAGCCACCAGACCCCCCACGAAGCTCCGTAGACTGCGACCACTGAGCTCTAAATCGGCCAGCACAGCAGCTGCAACGTCACAGATCTGCTGCTGTGCCATGAGACCGGCATACTTCTGGTGCAGTTGGCCCATGCTCATCCGTGTGATATATGTTTTGCTGTGATCTCTCGTCTACTTAGGCGCGCGCTTTCGAACGGACCAGCTCTAACAATAACAGGAGCTTATACCTGAATGTATATTAGAATAAATAGGATCATAAATAAGCAGGTCTCTAGAAGGCCCATAAATAAGATGTGTTAGTGGGGATGACTCAGCGGTAGGGAGCATCATAATCAAGACAGTACTGGATCTCCTGCTCCCACTTGTCACCGTTCGACAGTAGCTTCTCCTTGTTGTAGAGGAGCTCCTCACGCGTCTCAGTAGAGTACTCCACGTTCGGAGTTTCCACAATTGCATCCACAGGGCATGACTCCTGGCAGAGACCACAGTAGATGCATTTGGTCATGTCGATATCGTACTTGAAAGTTCTTCTCGAGCCATCTTCACGCTCCTCCGCCTCAATGGTGATGGCCTGCGCTGGACAAACCGCCTCGCAGAGCTTACATGCGATACAACGCTCCTCACCAGATGGATAGCGTCTCAGTGCATGCTCACCGCGGAAGCGCGGCGAGATGGGGCCTTTTTCAAAGGGATAGTAGATGGTGTACGGAGCCCTGAAATACATCTCGAGCACGATATACATCCCACGGAGCATCTCCGAGAGCAGAAAAAACTTCATCGCCTTGTCCAGTGCGCTCTCCCCGGTCTCCTCCCACGACTTTGGCGCTGGCAGTCGGAAGCCCTCAGGGTAGTTGGACTCGACAGTTCCTGCTGCGGCAAGGGATGGCTTCATAACGTTCAAGCTTGCAGAGAAAGAACGCGCCAAAGGCATGATCCCAACCAGTCGTGGGCCCCTGGCCCGCAAAGAGCTGTATGCCACCCTATGAAAGATCATCTCTTAATAGCCTCTCCTGTGCAATCTAACTCTCTGTCTTGCCCCTAAAGACGGGATCGAAGAAGCCAATCGCCCCGCACCGAAAAGTCAGCCCCGGGGACTGCTCTGCTAAATAATTCCGAGGGTTTTTTTTGATTATGTAATCTCCCTCGGTTCTGGCGCTCCATCCGAACACCAGTCCCCCAAGCACAAAACTTTTCACTGGCCAAACACTTTTTCACCTCTCTTTGCACTCCTTTTCTCTCTATTGTACCAAGAACTCGTATTATTGTAGGGTATCAGTGCCTCTTCTTCCAGGCTGCTACTCTCTACAACGAGTTCGAGAATAGACCATTACCAATGGTGGTGTTCCTAGCTGGAGCGGGCGTGTGGAGTCTACTAAGAACGCTATCTGGTTTTCTCCCATGGCGTCATCTCCTTACCAAGGATCAAACATTTTGATCTAGTATTTAGTACGGTGATGTAGTGTGAGTGACAGCTTTGCTTTGATCAACAGCATCTAGTGGGGCCGCGCTACACAGAGATTGATTGTTAAAAGTGATAAATTACTCAAACAGCCATGCACGGTTCTCACTTCTCGTTGGCCTCTTTGGTAAGCGTTGGCGCATCGGCTTTGTCCTCACTGGCCGTTTCCGCCGCCTTCTCCTCTTGCTTCTTCTTCGCCATTGCATCCTGTCTTTCAAGCATGGCCGTGTTCCATCCCTTGATGTCATCACTCTGTTTCACAAAGTGTGCAAATGGATACGATGGTAAAGTCTTCAATGGGGTATCCTCCTTGATGATCCCAAGGTCGATCTGGCGCTGGATCAATCCATCCAGATATGGCGTGATGTAGTCTCTGATGGCCTCAAAGTTTTTGTACTTGATGATGTCCGCTGGTGCCTCAAACATCATCTTCTTGATCAATGAAGGAACCAATGGTTCATCCTTCATGTCCTCGATAGAATAATAGACTGGGTGATTAGTGAAGATAATCGCTTTGGATTTGGGCAGTCTCCTCAATGATTGACGCTCAACGCGCACGTTGAACTTGCGAGGATCCACGTCAAAGCTCGGATCAAGCTTTTTACCCTTTCCCATGGCGTAGATGGCAGAACAAAGCAACTCGTGATCCCACGTGCAATACCACGAAGCTCTCTCCACAGGGTCAGAAGCGGTCATTTTGGCAAACCATCTCTCCATAGATTTTTTCAACTTGGTCTCATAATATGGAACAGCACCGTGGATCACATCAAGGTTCTTGCCTAATTTGTAGCTGATACCAAAAGATCCACCAGGGAAAGGAACAGCTGCGGCAACAAGGTAATGAAGGTCATCTTCACGCTTCTGTACAATGTAAAAGTCTTCCTTGGCCATCTTTGAACAGTAGATCAATGGGTGGTCCTTCAACGGCATAGAAAAGTCCAGAATCTCACCAGTGAGCTCATTCTTCACATGAACAGCGTTGTCGGTAGTAGTAAACAAGAGTGGATATCTCTTGAGCATGTGGTCTCTAACCATCTCCATAAGTTCAAAGCATGAGTCGTACGACTCAGGTAGCCAGTCAACGTTATCTTTACCAAACTGGTGGTAAATCCGCTCCTTCTCCTGGATATAACGCCAGTACCACTTGTCCATGTCGAGCCAATGGTTTATATCCAGCTTGAAGATAGACATCGTTTGGTGGTATGGCCATCTAAATGGTCTCCATGGCCGATCATCATATGTCTTCACCTGCTCTGGAGTAATGTATAGTGGAGTCGGTTGTGGAAGCTCACCTTGTCCGTACAAGGTCTCCTTCTTTGGAATGGGCTTGCCCTTTGATGGAGCAGGGTTTGGCTTGCTGATAAGCTTCAGTAGCGGCTTATAAGCCACCAGGGCCATCAGCAAGGCTAGCAGTCCGATGATGATTGGCTCCATTGTCACTGCTGGTGTCACATTATTGAGAATGAGAACGGGTGCCAATTGCTATATATACGGACGAACTCCGTGATAGGTTGACATGACTGGATCAGGCATAATCCTCCTAGTGCTGATAGACGCACACTACTGGGCGCTTCATGCAGAGCGATTTGGGGGGAAACTTTAACCGGATTAGGATATTTTGTCACCTCTAGTGGCCACTCGACATTACATGTGGTGACATGGTTCGATCCATACCTTTCAGTTCTCACACAATGGGTACTTTGGAGTTTGGATACTTCTGGTGAAGCCCTCCAGGGATGCCTCACCCTATTGAGTGCGGAGGACCAGTGACCCACATTGGTGCTACCTTCTCTGAAAAGTCAGACCATTGCGATTCATGGTTCTTGTTATCAGAGCTCAAAAGGACTTGCCATGCATCGATGGTGCTAGGTACTGGCTGTAACTAGGAAATGCTCGCTACGCATTTCTCTGTCCCCCCCTCTCTCTCTGGGATCCGGGTGTCTATCTCGAGAGTCTATCTCGAGAGTGATATCTTATCTTATCTTTTTCAATTCGGGCCACATATCCCACAACCCACAACAACAAAGATCATTCAAAACAATTCATGGCCACTCCCGATGACCCGCTAACTAGTAGAATATTAAGGATTTCAAATGTATTAGACAGAGTAGCAGGTGCCATGGGCACCCTTCAGAGAGAAAAAAAAAAGTAGTAGAGAGATTGAGGTGGAAACGTAATTTTTTTTGGTGCTCATCAGCCATCTTACAAGAGAGCCAAGATGAAACCGGCAACTGCGGTCAAGAATGACGCACCGATGGTAATGGAGTTGGCAGCACCCTTAGAAGAGGAAGAGGCGGCAGAGGAGGCGGTAGCAGAGCCAGTCGAAGAAGACTCAGCAGTGGAGGAGGAGTCAGAAGAGCTCGAGGTGGAGGAAACCTGAATAGAGGTGGAAGTAGAGGCACCCTTGCAGACATAAGCGTCACCCTGGATAGATCCCTTGCGCTGCAAAGCGTTGAAGGATTCACAGTCCAACTCACCGTCAGACTCGATGGAGACACCACCGGAAACTCTTTTCAAAGATGGGAGAGAAGCGTTGGTAAAGTTACCCTGGAAGATGATGGCACCACCGACAGTAGCGAGGGCATCGAAACCGTCAATGTCCTCAAGAGCAGAGTTGTTGGCGACCTGGAAACCACCAGCGATGGAGGTCAAGTGGGACAAGTCAGCCTGCTCCAAGGCTTTGTTGGACACGATGGAGAGGGAGCCACCAATGGTATGGAGCTCTGGGAGGTCAATGTCGGTGATGGTGTTGTTGATGAAGCCGAGAGACTGGTTAACAGCAACCAACTTGGAAAGGGAAATGGAGGAAACGTCACGGAAAGTGATGTTGTTGGCCCACTCCAACTGGTCAAAGGCAACCTCAACGTCCTGGGAGTTGAAAGAGACCTCGAGGGCAACCTTAACGTTCTCGAGCTGGGAGTCGATGGAGGCCAAGTTCTTGTTGTTGTTAACGTTGAAGGTGTCCAAGGAGGTAACGTCGAAGCCATCGAGGGTCTCGAGCGAAGTGTCAGAGATGTACAAAGAGTTAATCTTGGTGACACCGGTGTTCAGCTGGATGCTAGACAAGGCTGGCAAGGTGACGAAGTTGATGGAGCCAACGGTGGTCAACAATGGGAGCGAAAGAGTAGAAAGAATGGTCAAGGCGTTCAAGCTCAACTCCTCAGTGACGGTGGTCAAAGCTGGAGCAGAGAACGAGGAAAGGGAGGTGGCTTTGTTGATGATCAAGGAACCGTAGACGGCCTGAACGTTGTTGAGAGCAGCGGTGCCCAAGTCACCCTCAATAGTGAGGTCACCCTGGATGGCCTCACAGGCGCTGTACTTGTCCAAGTCGGCCTGTGCAGTGGCAGTAGCGGACGAGAAGGAGCATCCCGAGGCAACGGAGTAGGATGTGGTGGCCGAAGCTGCGGAGGCAGATGTGCTTGCTGTGCATTTGTTAGTACTCGGTTAAACTCGTTTTTGAGGCTTCGAGGTTCTGGTAGTTGTGAGCCCGTGAAATTTCCTCGATCGGGGAAAAAGGCAAAATGGGTAGCTAAAAATAGCCGACGATGGATCAGGACTAAACGAGATCTGCCAGTGGCAGACGGCCGTGTGGTTGGAGGGTCGTCAGGGACGGAGTCGGTATGAGTGGGGTGACAGTGTGGCATCTCCTTCTTAGAAATTGCTCCAAGCAAAAAAAAAAAAGGGGGCAAGTTGGTTGCCTCGGTTGCATGTGTATGTTTATAATGCGAGGCAAGACAAAACGATACTAAAGCTTGCAACTCTGGCTTGAGACAAAGAAAAATGAGGGCATATCATGCTGTCACACATCTCCCCACCATACGTTTGCCGTATAGAATGCCAACGGTGTCACCAGGTCGCCAAGCCGTCCTGGAATAATCCACGAAAGGCCCGTACGGGAGAGATCCAGATATGATTTAGTCTCCCACCGGTTTGGCACTCATGACCCACGCTGGCAAAATACCGGCATCAACTGTCCTCCTATCCAAGAAATGAGGTCCGCCCATCCATCCGCTGGGACGGAGGCACTCAAAGATAGCCCCCCCTTTGATACCGGACAGACACGATCCAACGTCGCACCCCGCCAAGGAACAAGCCAAAACACCCGAACAAGTTGGTACTTACAAGCAGCTAAGGCAGATGCGACGAGCGCACTGGTGAAAGCGAAAGATCTGAATTGCATTGTTGCGTGCTCCTGTTTCTTCAGCGTTGGAAGGGGAAAATACAAGGAAGGTAAACCCAGAGATTTCCAGTCAAATTTTTTGTGGGCGGGGGGTGGGAGTTCTCGGACGTTTTCCGTGGGAACACGCGAAAAAAAAAAAAAAGCCAATTGCGAAAAAACAACGTGCGCGCCTCGGCTTACGCAAACAATCCAGATCGGGACGTGCGCCAGAAGTGGAACTGGTGGGGGTACGAGCTTGGATAATTATACACTGCAAGCTGCTTTGGTGCTATACTGCGATGTGGCTAGAGAGACTGTCCCGGTCGATACCCTCGAGAGAGAAAACCCCCCAAGCGTCACAGCTATCCTTGCGGTATGAGGCTACCTTGGGCTGTGTGTTTACCTTTTCGTGTTGTTTTTTAGGTTCACCGGATGGGGGATATCCACGGAAACCAGCCGGTGGCTGTGTAAAGTGTAAACAGCTGCGGTACACTTGAAACGGGCACTACAGACGAAAAGGAGCTCACGGACCTCGGAAAGTGTGCGAGAGTACCGGCACAGTTTCCGCCCCGAGTACAGAAGAATATCAGCTGACACCGCCAGGGTTTGGCTAGCACCATGCATGCTCTCTGCCCATGGCAGGCTGCTGTCATGCCGTCATGGCATGTTTAAACACAAATAAACAATTCCCCGTGCGCATGCGGTTCGCAATTGTGGTTTTCCCTTTCGCAAATTGGCGTAGACATCCGCTTCGGGAGGCAGCATTCCCTGCCGCGACGTCTGTTGGTTTTCTTCCTAATCGGGTAAAAGGAGCTGATCCTGGATCATTATTTTCTAGGCGAGGCCATTAATAGACATTGTGACACAAAGCCCATCGGCGCCAGCTTGCATGAGTAACGCATCGGGGATAGGGGATCAGTAGCCCTCAAGGGCCCTCTTCAGAGCACTCGAAGTCTCACTGGGGTTGCCGTTGACGGTCGGGGTCCAATACACCCATAACAGCTTCATCTCTGTCTACTGCCTGGATCATTTGCTGACAGCCAGCCAACAGGCCTCAGTGTCACATAGAGGGGACCGCTACAAGCCCTCCAGTAGGAGAACATGACGAATAATAAAAAAAAAAAACACAACTGAAGTACAATTGAACCGTTGAGCAGTAACAATCATAAGATATAGCGTCGATACCCACCGCAAACTGAGGAATATCTTTCACACTTTGAGTGGGTACACCAGGCGTTTGGCGTACCCCGTCGATGTAGGTGCAAGCATGCGATCATAGGTACGCAGCCTGAGCGACAATTCTTCTTCGCTCTGCTCACTTTCAGCCTCAATCTCCTTCTCAGTGGATATTTTCCGCTTCGTGACTGTCTTCTTTATATGATATTGCCTCAGGGGAAGAAGTATGAGCACTCCGATCAAGAACATACATGCCGTGAATATCTGAGTGTTTTTGAATGGGTTTGTTGATGAATCATCCCTTAGTGAAAGGGCAATCACCTCCGAAAACAATGTGAACGTACCCATGGTTACGTTCAACGTGGCCCAGGCGCATCCAAACTGTTTGGGTCTGAAGGCGTCCGCCGTGAGCACAGGATTCATAACATTACCAGCACCCAGGCATAGTCCCAACAAAAGCCCGCAAACCAACAATGAGGTAAATGACCGGCATTGCATCCAGAAGGCAAAGATTAACACTGCTGAGATGAAGTTCAGCCCCATTGTTTGATTCACACGTCCAACCCATCTATCGGCAATAAACCCAATCAGCGGACGTCCCACCACTTGGGCAGCGTTGACACAAGCCGTCAACGTCGATGCCTGTCTCTGCGAAAGGCCAAGTGATACTGCGACCGATGCATATGTGAACAAGGTCATGTTGTAGCCAAGCAGGGAAAAGGCAAACCAGAAAGAAACCAACCACAGTTTCGGCATTGCAAGCACCTTGCGATCAAACATTGCACGGGTAGCATTTCTCAGCGTAACCATCGAGAAGGGCTTGTCTTGTCTCGTGGATCTCTTCTTGATGAATGTCACGCCAATGACCATGATGACAGCGGTGGTGATGCCCACAAATCTCAAGGACCATCTCTGGTCTCCCGTGGATGTGATCAGTGCATTAACTGTGAGCGAGTAGAACAATCCGCCAAGACCGGTGCCTGTGCACATCAGCCCGGATGCCAAGGCTCTTTTCTCCAAGAACCAATCCGGGAGAATGGACAGTGCAGGAACAATAATCAAAGAGTACGCAAAACCAACCATTACCCCCTGTGTAAGATAGAGGTGCCAGAGGTGTGTGGCAAAGGATGCAAGAATGTACCCCGTGGTATGGATGACTATGGCTATAGACATTGTTAGCTTGAAGCCTATGAGCTTATCCAAGATCAGTGCCAATGGTGACAGAACCTGTCCCATACACACGCAGATCCCGGCAATCCACGCAAAGTCCATCCTTGTTGCGCCGGGGAATACGTCACTGTCAATGTAATAGGCAAGGTAGACACCGGATGCACTGTTGCTGCCCCAGGTTGCAAAAAGGAAGGATGCTGCGCATAGGCAACAGACCCATCCATAGCCTCCATCTGGTGGTAGTTCCAGCTCTCCAGTGTCACGTATCGTATATACACGCTCCACGGCCGAATCCAGCCCTTCGCTTCCAGCTTCTTCGTCGTACTCCACTCTCGAATTCACTCGCAAGGAATCCTCCACGGTGAACTCTCTTCGCAGCACACTCTCCAAGTCCTCACGTTTCTCCTCTTCCACGATGGATCTGTTATCATCCGCGATCTGCCTCACAAGCGAGTGCACCTTATCTAGCGCTCGAGGCTCCTTCTCGCCCAGGGCAACAACCTCATGAGCTGCGCGGTCCATCTTCTGCGATGAGCCGGAGGACTCAAGCGATGAGGTGTGAGACCCGAGCCTGCTCAGCGAGTGTCCATCGTCGTCCGTGTCCATTAATTAAAGCACTCAGCGAGTGAGGGAGGTGTCTCTGTAGTGATCAAATTACTCACCAGGTGAGGGATTTCCCAGCCCAAATGATTCATTTTTTTTTTTTTTTTTTAGTTCTGCAGCAGTGGAGTCAAAGATTCTCCCTTTTTTTTTTTTTTCCCCGCCCCTCAACTTCTCAGACGCGCATCGGCATGGGTTTCCCCGAAGAGAACCGAATGGGGACCGAACGCCGCTACTCCAAGTCTATCAACCAGACAAAGTTAATTAAATAGGCTATTGAGACAAGCTACTGTGGAGCAAACCCTCCCTCAGCTCGATATCCTGTGCGAGACCACCCCGCGTCTGCATCTGCATCTTCTTCTTCTTCTTCCCAAGGATCCCCTTGATGCTCTTCCCCATGCTCCACTTTGTGCGCATCTGACCCTCAGGATCAAAGTCGTCACTGGCGAGCTCGTAGTGCAGGATATTTGGCGGTGTCCATCTCTTGAGCCATAGAGAGCTGAGAACGACACTGACAGAACTGAGTGCCATGGCCAACCCGGCAAACAACGGTGAAACTTGCACCCCCCATGGAATCAACACTCCCATCGCCAGCGGGACCATCGTGAGGTTATACACCGAGGACCAGAAGAAGTTCCACTTGATCTTGTTGAAAGTAGCCACCGCAATGGATAATGACGAAACAACTCCACTGAGTTTCTTTTGGTTGTTTAGCACAACAATGTCTGCAGCCTCCAAGGCAATATCACTCCCCGACGCGATGGCAATACCCAGGTCGGCAGTCGCCAGGGCAGGTGAATCGTTGATTCCATCGCCGATAAACGCGACACTGAGACCATTGGACTGGAAATCGCGCACAAGCTGCTCTTTCCCATATGGTGAAATCTCCGCAAACACGTTCCTCATTGGAATCCCCACCTGTGAAGCAATCCTGTTGGCCACTCTGTGCGAGTCACCGGTCACCATGGCAACTTCATAACCCTGTTGTTTCAAATAGGAAATCACCGCAGGAGAATCATCTTTAATTATGTCCTGAATCTCCAAGTACCCTTCGTACTTCCCGTCAATGACAATATGCGCCAAAGTGTTGTCAGATTCAATCTTTATGCTGCTGAATACTTGGTCAGATGCCAAAAACTCCTCTGAGAATAGCTTAAGGTTACCAACCTGCACGCCATACGTCACGCTGTCTAGTGTGCATCGGCCATGGAGCCCCTTACCCACAAGCACTTCAAATTCATCCACAGTTGCCTTGAAGCTCTCCACCTTGAGCTCGGCCTTTGCCATCTCCACCATTGCCACTCCAACGGGGTGTTCACTGTTACTCTCAACGGCACCAATCAACTGCATGACAACATTACGATCCAACTCACCAACAAGATGCACCTCCTTAACCGTCATCTGGCCAAGTGTCAAGGTTCCAGTCTTGTCAAAGAGAATGATGTCAACGTTATCAGCGGATTCAAGAACATCACCACCTTTCATCAATACCCCATTGGATGCACCAACTCCGGTGCCCACCATTATCGCAGTAGGAGCGGCTAATCCTAGGGCACACGGACATGCAACAACAATGACAGAGATGGCAATCTTGATGCAGATGTACACTTTACCATTGGCATCGTTGAAAACTGCTGGAGGGTTTGACATCACGTTACATATAACGAGCCAGCAGATGAATGTCAGCACAGAGAGTATCAAAATCGTGGGGACAAAGATTGAGGCAATGAAGTCAGCATACGACTGGATTGGCGCGCGATTCATCTGGGCATTCTTGACGAGCTTGATAATGTTGGCAAGCTGTGAGTTCTCTGAAGTTGTTGAGACTTTTATGTATATGTGTCCAACGCCATTGATGGAACCACCAATGACTCTATCATTTGGTTGTTTTGTAATTGGGAGTGATTCGCCAGTGAGGAGCGATTCATCCACTTCAGAAGAACCATGCAGGATTATCCCATCTGCTGGAATCTTTTCACCCGGTTTGACATCGACAATGTCATTCACCTGAAGATAATTCATTGGGATGGTGACAGTTCTGCCAGAGACACCTGTTTGAGGATCAAAAGTGGATTTGTCCTCCACAATGGAGCATTCTGCCGATGCCAAGCTCATCAATTGCGACAACGAGGCGGATGTCTCAGATTTGGCCTTTGATTCAAGCCATTTTCCCAAAGAGACAAAGTTCATCAGGACAACAGCGGTCTCAAATAATGTATGTGGTGGCACGGTGCTCTTGTTGAAAAAACATAGCACGATAGTGAATATGGAAAAGAGGTATGAAATGCTTGTGGAGATGGTGACCAATGTGTCCATGGTTCCTGACCCGTGCTTCATGGAATTAAGGGCGTTCTTAAAAAAGAATAGTCCAACGGTGAATTGGATGTATGTGGCAAACACCAGTTCAATTAATGATTCGAGGTAAAGACCATGGATCAGATGTAGGGAGGGGTGAATTCCAAAGATGGATAGTATATGGTGCACAAAGAGCATTGGGAACCCCACGAGCGCTGACATAAGAAAGTTCCTCTTCCAAAAGCTAATCTCCTTCTGTTTCGAGAGTGCCTCGGTCTGTGAGGTTACGCTCACAACGTTCTGTGGTGTTGCATTGATATTGGCGTCACGCATAGCTGCTATCAAGTCACGCACACCAGTGACGGTGGAGTCGTACTTGATGGCCACGGTTTTTGAATCCAACAGTGACGCGGATATCACACCCACGCTAGTGTTGATGCTATCTAGTCCGTCCGTGGAGTCCACCTCAAAGTTTGTGGTCTCCACCAGCGGGGACTGTTCTGATTCGAGTGTCTCCACGACGGTGGCATCGAAGCCACAATCTTCAATGGCCTCGCACAGTTTGTCAGCCGCAAAAGATTTGTAGTGTTTCACATGGGCCTGTTCCGTAAGCAGAGAAACGCTGGTCGTCACCACTTCAGACAAGTCATTGAGCACATTGGTGATGGAGCTCGAGCAGGCACCACACGTCATCCCCTTCACGGATATCACAGTCTCCACAATCTCATCGGCCGCCATGGCTGCGCTATCCACAACCTCAGCGTCGAACCCGCAGTCTTCAATGGCCTCCACGATCGCGGCCGGTGCTAGGGACCGGTCGTGTACCACCAGGGCCTCCTCCGTGATGAGACTGATGTCAAACCTGCAAACACCCGGAAGCGGCTCGACGGCCCGGGTGACGGCCCGTGTGCAGTTGGAGCAGGTCATGCCACCAACTTTCACCCGCGTCATAAGGGAAGTAGTGCCATCGCTGGAGCTGAGAACCTCGGAGTCGAACCCGCAATCCTCCACGGCCTCCTTGAGGTCCTTACCACTGAGGGTGTCGTCGTGCACCACCACCGCCTCCTCGGTGATGAGCCCCACGCTGGCGGACTGTACGCCCGCGAGCGCCTCGAGCTGAGCTGTGACTGCTGCTGAGCAGGCGCCACAGGTCATCCCGCGTACGCTCAGCGTCGTCGTCGTCGTCGTCGTCGTCGTCTGCGCCATCGGTGTTTGGCGTCTCTTGGCTTTTGCCGTGGGGAGCCGAAAGTTTTAATCTTTTCCATCAGCTAAAAATTGTTGCGCGTAGCCAATGACAGCACGGCAAGGGAGCCTAATTTGGCATCGAAACAACACGATGAAACTACAGCACAAACGCGAATTGTATGGGATTAGACAATGTTTCAGAGCCTTGGCTTCTGCTGCTGGATCAACACCTCAAAGATCTCCGTCGCAGCACGCTCCAGGTAGTACTTCAGCTGTTCGGATTTATTGCCCGACGAGCGTCTTGTGCACACGTTGATGTGCAAAAAGTCGTCATTCACCTGGTATGCCAACCCCCAGCCGATCGGGTTCACCTCACTCCATCCATAAGCATCGTGGAAGTTGGAGGAAAGCTGTGAGGTGGAGATGAGCCAGGTTGAGGAGTAGTTGTATAGAGGATCCGCAAACAACGGGTGAGGTGTCTCACCATCCTGCAGCTGGAACTTGAGTCCAAGGACATGACGATCAATGCCCTCGCCACTGGTGGCAGCCTTGAGGTAGTCCAGATGCGACTTGACAGCCGCTTGGAAGTCGAGCGCACGTTGGGCATCGGAGACAGAGGGGTCCTCCCAGTTCTTGCAAAAGGCCAACGACTCCTCCGAGACGCAACGCACAGCCTCTGTGCGGCCCGCGTAGTATTTTCTCATAGAGGCAGCTTCATACGTCGGCACCACGGTACCGGTGAGTTTGTAGTACCCCAATTGCATGATCATCTGAATAAAGGCATCCGGAGAGGTCTTGAACAGTTTGATCTCCCTCTTGGCATACTTGGTGTAGTGCAACACGGCGACATCGTGGTTGTCAAACTCGGATTCAAAGTTCACCTTAGCATCGGCAATGGCACCAGCCACTGTCGGGGACACTTCAAATCTAAGCTGTTCCACAGAGACAGGTGATTCCTGTGCAATGCCAAACTCCAACGACTTCAAAAACTCCAAAGGTTTCAACTTTCGAAGCTCCCTTGACAAGAACTCATTAAGAAGAAGCGTTGGGGTGCCATCCATCTTGGAATGTTCTGCGATGAAGGCAGAGTATCCATTCTTGGCGACGAAGAACTGCACGGGTTTGTCAAAGAACCTGTTCTGACCATCGCCGTGCCATGCATAATGGGCACGGTCTTCTAAGGTGATTGGCTGGTCTTCATCAAGGGCAACAATGTACGATGATCTGTGGATATCGGTCAGAGATGCGACATTTACCGGAGATTTCTGCAGGTCCTGGTAGGCATGGAACCATTGGTCTCTTGGGAGAGTGGTCAATGCACCCACAGCCTTACCCTTTGGCAATTTGGCAGTGTGTCCAATAACCGTGAGCAGTTGCTTGTGAATCTCTGACGATGGGAGTCTCTCGTCTCCGGTATGGGTGAACACTTTGAAGAAATGGTTGTTCTTCACCACCACGATGAAACCATTCCCCTCGAATGGATAGAAAACGTTCGAGTCCTGGCCCAACTGCTTTGGATAACGCGAGTTGTTGAACATCATCTGGAAGGATCTCATACAGTACGGGGTACCACGGATGATCTCAGGAGGGAGGGATTCATTCTTCAAGAGCTCGATAAAGTCGCCAACTTTCTCGATGATCGCCGCGGCTTTGTACACCTGGTTGTTCCCAATGGATCGTAGGTGGTGCGGCAGGTCCTTGTGGCCGTAGAAATAGGACACGTAGGGCACGACAGGGTCGTTGTACTGAAGGTAGGCGTAGTCATCCCAGTAATGGGACAGCCAGTTGCGGGACTTGGCCTGCAGCCCCGTGAGCCGCTCCTGGAGCACGGGTGCCTGTGTGTTGAAGAAGTCCTCAACGAGGGTCTCGTGCTCCCTGTACTGCGCCTCCGAGGTGACGAAGGGCTTGATCGACTTGAGATACCGCTGCTTGGTGCTCGCGAGCGAGGGCACGGGCAGCGAGGGAAGCTCGTCCTGGAACTTGTACGTCTCTCCCTTGAACTTGGGTCCTCTGGTGGATAGCGCTCTGGTCATCCTCCTGAACATCTGCTTCGCTGTTGTCGGTAAAGCTTCAATGCCGCAGTGGCCGGGAGGACCGTATCGTCCGCTTTTTATACCTCGGCTTTTCCCTCTGTACTGCTCAATTTTTGTGGGGATGAATGGAGATGCCTCGGGAAAGGGGCCGTGACGCTTGTTTTTTGCCTTGGCTTCCCTCAATTTGCCAACTATTGAGTCTGCGAGCTCTGCTCCAAGGCGAAGGGACACAGGGACAGCGACTACATCAGCGTATTGCGTGGAAGAGACCCGGTGCAGTAGTTCCAGCCAATCACCGAGCCCAACGACTTTTGTGTGTGTGGGGGTGGTCGCATGACAGCGCTGGGACCGAGGGCTGGGCGGTCGGTTCTCGGCTGAAAGACACAATCCCAACAACATCACCAACATCACCCACCATCGGCCGTCTGGGTCGTCGTTTGCGGGCTTCTTCGCTGAAAGGTTGACAATGGTCATTCGTCTACACCACTGAGCACTTTACCTCCCCTGTTGACTTCCAATCATCGACAACCGCCATCAAAAGGATCCAACTATGAGACTCGTCATATCTGTACCCTCTTTGGGACAGATACCATGTTAAAAAGTGCATCAAAGAGCCCACCGTGTGTGTGTGTGTGTGTTTTTTTTTTCCTTGCCTGTAGCAAGATCCCTTGCCGATGGACTCTCCTGTGAGTTTGATCTGCCAGAAGCACAAGGGTTCAAGGTGGGGCTTGCTTTGAGAGGTTGCGGTGATGGGTGAGCTCAACGACCGTGTACTACTGGATGTGGTGCTACCGTTACGCTCACGGCCCGTGGATGTGGTGTTTGCAAAGCTGAAGGAGTGGCACCCACATGCCGGTTTCATGAGACGCGGACTTGCCATCCACTGTCTGTTGCAACTGTACGAGATTTCAGAAACGAGCACCGTGAGAAAGGGACGACTGTATGACGACACCAAGATGTATTTCGAACATTTCTATGGCACGGAGTTCGTTGGGGCGCCTGAACTGGGAAAGTTGGTAAAGCTGGTCTTTAAATCACCAACGCGGCGTATTGGTAGTAAATCAGTCGCCAAGTACTGCCATGGCAACATCGAGATGAAATCCACCAAAGTTGGATGGTTTGAATCCAAGAGGCCAAAACAACGGGCAACTTTCATCGAGAAGGATATCAGATTCAAGATCATAATGCATCCAAAATTCTCCATCCTGGATGACCTTTTCGAAAATTTCCTGTATGAAGGGAACTTGAGGTCAATACCCATCGATACAAGTGATGAGAGGTTACGTGTCGCTTCCAAGATGTTAATCAAGTGTGATTCTTTGTTCCACAATTTTATGAAATCCATCGAACGAGACGGGATGGTGACGATGATGCTGATGGATTGGTACAGCCTGGATGTGATTTCGTTGCTCAAACAGACAACTCCATTGTCAGATGCATCGTTATCACTCATCAGTTCTTTCCCCTTGGTTCTGGATCCAGCGCTCGGAGCCAATCATCATCTGGGCAAGAGTTCAGTGACACGATACTACAAACTTCATTACGATCAATCGAGAGTGAATATCCAAAGGCTCAAGATGGTGCAGTTCCTGATCCAGCTGTTTGTCCAGTTTGATTCATGCTCCTTCCCTGAGTTCATCCTTAACTTCAAGTACATTGCCACCACCTTGTTGAGAAATCTCTCCATGTCGCAAAAATCAAGCTTTGCCTCGTATTGGATGCTGTACTGCTTTCTGGATGAGTTCACACCTTTCATGCTGGAATTCTACTGTTACAAAAAATCTTGAGATAAAGCCAAAGGATAATATTCTTTAAAAGTGATGTCTATGTAAGTGGGTATCACTCTGAACCAAGTCTATACCCACTTCCTTTGAAAGCGGACCCTCCAAAGCTAAATCCTGAACTTGAACTGGAATCTTTCCCTTCCAAATCGCCAAACCCTCCAATTCTGGAGTTAGCGCCGCCCCTAAGGGTTTCAACTTTGCCCTTGTTGCGTAGTGCATGGCGAACTCTAGAATCACCCGTGAGGGAATCAACGAATCCTGCAAACCATCTTGGAGCCTTTAGCGGTCCCTCTGTCTGGTTCATCGTGTGTAATGTGCCAACCCTTTGTGTCCGTCCCGTGAGCGTGATATCAACACCAAGCATGTCGCAGATCCAGGCATACACCGGCCCTAGGGTCTTACTCTCGAGGCATTGGTAGAAATATGCCGCTGAAAGTCCCGAAAGGGCGGAAAAAAACGGCTGTCCACCCATCAACAGGAACGTGAAGATCAACATTGCCAACGGTAGGTATTCAGCTTGAACTTTGATGAAATACACCATCACCTGGTTGAACCTGTTGGCCCTAGACCATGTATACGTCAGAGCGGATGTCAAAGGAAGGAGTAAGCTTCCAGAGGAAATGAACAACGAACACGTTTGAATAAGGGGTATCACGAGGAATAGATAGAACGCATAATCTGCAGTGTTGTGGAAGAACTTGGCCTCTTCTACCCCCTTTGACAGCGAATAGAGTGCATAAATGTCCATGAGTCCGCTCAACTGGCTCATGTTTGCATAGAATAGCGCCGTTACTGGTCTCCAAACCTCCCAGTCATCTTTCACACTTTGCCAAGAGAGCAATACGTACTGTGGAGGCAACAACCCCAGGACACCGCCCGATGATATCAAAACGGTGGCAATGAATAGAATCCTTGTAACTCGGGGTAAACGGGCAAAGAACCTGTGAGGAAATGGTTAGCATGTTTCTGGTGGAAAGCGGGAGCGCATGCTTTCTATCAGCGGGGAACGTACCCTGCTATCTCAGACATGACAAGCTGTTGCGGTAAAAAGTACTGCGTTTGTGACGGGAGAATCCGTTGGAGGGGTGGCTTCACGTTGGGATCTCTGGAGCGCATGGGAAACAGAAAACACCCTGACAGCCACACGGTTAGGCCACACATCGTTAGTCATGTGACCTGTCATGTGACTGTGAGATGTCCGGGTGGTGTCTGTTTCTTTTTTTTTTGTTTTTTCAACACGACGTAAGTGGAAGTGGAAGTGGATGGGGGGGGGAATTGAAATCCCCCTGGAATTATGGGATGCACGGGTATGCGCAAGATAAAGTTGAGTTGACACCGTTTGCCGGATGTGTCAAACCCCCTCCCACTCCCGCCCCGCATGGTGACACGTGGGGCACCGTGGGAAACGTGGGAAACGTGGGCAGCGAGAGCAGCGAGAGCCATGGAAATACCGGGTCCGCCGGTTTGGGTGCTTGGAGACATCGCCACGATCCATTAGCAATAGGCTTTTGGCTGTTGATGCAAGGTGTAACAATAGCAGCGGAGTGCCTTGCCCAGATCAGCCCGATGACAGCCGACCTGCAGCAACCGATAACGACAATAGGAGCGGGGCTTGGCTTCCGGTCCTACAAAAGGGGGTTAGGGGTGATACTCCACAGTATGCATTGGCGACCCATTGTATCTTCCCCATTGGTGAGATGAATGCGATTGGGCCAAGTCCTGACAGATACCGATTTACCGACGTACCGAGCGAAGATGTGTCCGTGCCATCTATGATCTGCTCATCTGTGTCAGATATCATGCACTATACACAAACGGTGCGCTTTAGCCGTTGAATTCTAAGTGTATGCCCAATAATATGGCAATAACGCCTAGAAGGGTTGTCTTCAGGCTTGGAGACAAGCCACGTAGTGTACGCCTTAGAGCCAAGCATTGAAATACAGCTACGGGCTGTCTTGTCGTGGAGTTTTACTCCATGCTACCAACCTCTGATGATTGGGATAAGCGTTCCGTGCCACAGACCTCCACGACAATCCTCGCGTATCGGTTATCCGCAAGGGGGAACAGCACTGTCCGAGTCCCAGGGTTGTCCAGGATGCTGTAGCCTTGTAGCTTATAGTAGCAGGTCGTTCTCGATATATCAATTCGACAATGACAATGTCCTACGTATAGTCCTTGTGTGGCTCATTTTACAGTATAGGACCAGATGGAGAGGCAGTGGGGTGAGTGGGGGGTACGACAGCTTGCTACTCACTATTTACTAGTACTCCCTCTCCATGACCACCAGGCGGCGACTGCTTGGCAATCATTCCCAATGATGCTGCAGTGCATTTCCCATGCCATCGGGGGCCGTCTACTCTTGCAGTGCTGAAAAGTTTTTTCCCATGTCCAGTGAGGCACTGAATTCGGGAATTTCCTCCCTCCTTATCAGCGTTGCACCCACGCTGCACCACCGCCCACTACCCACAACCAACAACGGCTCACCGCCCACCGCCCACCGCCCACAACCCACTGCAAACGGCTCACGGCCAGAAACCAGCCGGTGCACCACCGAAGCGCACGCGGCGCATCTGTCTCTGCCCGCATTAAATATTGCACGTGTGTGACTTTCTCTCGGCCGGCGCGTAGCGTGCCCGGCCTAAAATCGAGACGCAAGTCCACGGCGCCCGTATATAAAGACGGCCCTGCGCCGGCTGGTCCAATGTGTACTGTTGCTGAAAAAACCCCCCCATCCCACATCTAATGTCTTCCACAAGAGACTTGCCAAAGTCCTTTGCCCAGCTCACCAAGGGCTGGATCCCGCGTGCCAAGAGGGAGCTCACCTTGAGGAAGGAGGACAGAGAGCTCTTGGAGTCCGATGCAGAGTACCAGGCCCGTCTCGCTGAGGTCAGCAAGTTGGGCAAGTTCAAGAAGTACCTGCCGATCATCACCACGGGCTCGGGACTCTTCTCCGATGGCTATATCAACAACTCCATCGGTGTCGTGTCCACTTGTCTCTCCATCCTATACCCGGAGGAGTACAAGAACTCCAACGCCATGAAGAACGTGACGTCCATTGCCTTTGTCGGCACAGTTGTCGGCATGCTTGCGTTTGGCTACATCGCTGACTACCACTCGAGAAGAGCCGCAATGCTCTGGGGTACAGTCATCCTCATCGTCTTGACCATCCTGACCGCTGGTGTTTGGGGTAAGAACTCTAGCGATATCCACGGAATGCTCATCGCATTGACAGTGTACAGATTCTTCCTCGGAGTTGGTATCGGATCAGAGTACCCAGGTGGCTCTACTGCATGTGCCGAGGCTTCGGCACTGCTCCCACCGGGTAAGAGAAACAGATGGTTCTGCTGGTTTACCAACTTTATGATTGACTTTGGATTCGTCATGGCAACTTTTGTCCCAATGGTGCTCCTATGGATCTGTGGTCCAGATCACTTGACGCCAGTCTGGAGAGTCACCTTGGGAATTGGTGCCATTCCACCAATCTCCCTCTTCATCCTGCGTATGTTTTACAAGGAGGGAGAAACCTACCAAAAGACTCGCTTCAAAAAAGTTTCTGTCCCATACTGGGCTGTTATCAAGTTCTACTGGTTCAGATTGCTCACCGTCTCAGTCATCTGGTTTATCTATGACTACAGTTCCTACGGATTCGGTCTGTTTTCATCGTACATCCTCCAAGGTGTCTATGGTGAAGATGGTGCTAGCAACCTGTACACCGTTTTCGGCTGGAACGTTGTTCTCAACTTGTTCTACTTGCCAGGTGCATTCCTCGGTGCTATTTCAGCAGATTATTTGGGCCCAAGACTCACTTTGGCATTGGGTGTCACCTTGCAATCCATCCTCGGATACTGCATGGCTGGCACTTTTGAGCAATTGCAAAAGAGCATTGCAGGGTTTGTCGTTTGTTACGGTATCTTTATGTCCCTTGGTGAGTTCGGTCCAGGTGACAACATTGGTCTGTTGGCCTCCAAGACATCGTGCACCCCAATCAGAGGACAGTACTACGGGTTGGCTGCTGCCATTGGTAAAGTTGGTGCCTTTACAGGTACTTATGTCTTCACACCACTGGTTAACAAGCACGGTGTGAAATCCGCCTGGTGGTTGGCCTCCTCTCTCGGCTTGCTCTCTGCATTTATCGCCTTGTTCTTCCTGCCGCCTGTCGACCAGGCTGCCATTCAGAACGAAGATGCTGCCTTTTTGGAGTACTTGACCTCGATCGGCTTTGACATCTCGCAATTGGGTGATGATGTCATCTCCGCCGTCGATGTCGATTCCGAGGTTGCTAAGGATGGTGGTAGGGTTACATCTGCCTCCGTGAAGTCTCTCTAGTGTCAAGACTTGATTTTTGTTGCGGTGGTGATTACCTAAGCTGGTATACTCCATACCATCGGATGCCTGGCTCTCCTTACGGTCATTGCCCTCTTGGCTTCCTTTCGTACGTGTGGTCACTCCGTGGCACCGGCTACGCTTGGTACTTAACCCCTTGTGACCCCTGATTATTCTAGTTAGCTTAATACATCATCGTTTAATACCTAAATTGGTCCGTACAAGAACTACGATAAGTTCTGATAGCTATCGATCTCTCTTATATCGATCCCGCTATATCAACTAAACTACAATTTCGCTTTAATTTCTGAAAAACAATTTACTTTTTCCACTAGTAGAACTTATCCTCTGGTCCTTGGTCCAACAGTCTAACCATGATGGACTTCTTGTACTGCGCTGGATCCTCATAGAACCCACTGCTGATCAGCTCTCTTGAAGGGAAACCATAGTTTGGGTCATAGAACACGGCCTTCTTGAGCCCTTCCTCAAGAAGGGGCAACTTGGTACCAAGCCATGCGGCACGTTCGGTATGGTCCTTGTGGGTGTTGTCAGAGTTCGGATGGATCAACACGGGCAACGAACCGTGGTTCAACTGGATCCATGAGAGGAATTTCACAAACGCAGCTGGTGTATCTGTGTCAACTTCAAAGAATGCCGTGATATGTGGTCCTCTCACCTCCTCATTCCGCAAAACCTTGAGGACTAAATGATCATCGTCCAACTCTTGCTTAAAGTTGGCCACGATGGAGTTTTTCAGTTGGATGGCTTCCTTCAGTGAGGCGGCATCCTTGTAGTAGTAATAGATGTGGAAGTCATACGACGTTACCGGTGGGAAGAAGGTCATTGTGGTGCGTGCGTGCTTTGTGTGGGATGAGTGAAGAGGGCGAAGCGGGAAAGTTGATCTAAAACTGAGCTAAACCCGAACTAAAGACGCCACACTTATGCACCTGCGGAGGAGGAGGTGGTGGTGAGGTGTACTTGAGAATCGAGATCTATTGGTTGAGATGTCTAAGATATCAATAGAAGGTGTCTTGTGGCCCAGGCCCAAACTGTCTAATAACAGTGACTTTGGAGTACTGTTCAGGATCCTCGTAAAAGCCCTCTGCGATGAGCTGTCTGGAAGGGAAGGCGAATCTAGGGGTGAAGTTAACCCCAATTAGAGTATTCTCCAGCACCGGCAGCTTCTGGCCAATCCACACTGCGTGGTTTGTGTGATCCTTGTAGGTATCGCCAGAGTTTGGGTGCACCAAAATAGAGATAGAACCATGGTTTAGCTGGAGCCATGAGAAGAGTCTGACAAACGATTGCGGATCCTGAGTGTCCACTTCGAAGTACGCAGTTACATGTGGACCTCTTCGTTCTTCATCGCGCAGCACTTTCAACACGATGAGGTCCTGGTCAAGCTCTGATTGGAACTCTTTGGCGATGGCATTCTTCAGATCAATGGCCTCCTGTCTCGAGCTGTGGTCCTTGTAAAGGTAGTACAGATGGAAGTCGTATGAGAACACCGGCTGAGAGAACATTGCTTCTCAAGTGGTGATGACAATGACTTGATCCATCTCTCTCCAGAGGCCTTTGCACACGAACTAAATTAGAAACGAATATCGTCAACGAATTGCTCATTTTTGTCCCAATCGGGAACGTTTCACGCGCAGCGCGGATCAACGAGGAAAAAAGCGGCAAGAAACGGAGAGCATCGGCTCTCCTCCACCGCCATCAACAGAACATCAAACAGGCTGCTCAGATGAACGAGGACGACCGTAAGTTCAGGCGCAACTACAAGGCGTGTCTGAATTGTCGCACGCGGAAGGTGAGGTGCGACCTCGGCCCGGTCGAGGCTCCCCATGACCCTCCCTGCTCACGCTGCAAGCGCGAGCGTAAGGAGTGTGTCTTTGCTGAAAGCAGGCGTGGTGGTTCTCAGCTGAAGAAGCCTCGGATTCGGACAGCTTCCATCTCCATTTCACCGGAGCCTGGCCATCGGCACCCCCACAACAACGACAACCATCATCACCATCATCACCACCACCACCAACACAGCCAGCAGCCCCAACAGCCCAAATATCAGAGTGCGCCCATGGACGTGGCCCATGTGCTCACCCACGATCTCCCACCACGGCTCCCCGAGCGTACCAACTCCAACACTACACATGACTCGGACGAGCAACCGCGGCCAGAGCTCACAACGATGCAGGGCTCGCTAGTGTTTCTTGCCCGCGCAGCGGGCACGATGGCTCGGGCTGACCATAGAGATAACATCAACGGCCGAGACAAGCATGAAGAGCTGGAAACCCCTGGAGAATCTGGCGAGATGGCGCCATTGATCAGACCACAGGGGAACTTACCCAGCAGTGTACCATCTGTGGAGAATGGTCACAATGTGCGTCCGACACCTTCGAGTGCCTTGGCTGGGATCGAATACATCGGTGATCATGGATTGTTAACTCTATCGGAGGCACAGCGGCTCATTGAGGTGTTTTTCCTCACGTTGCACCCGTTCTTCCCACATGTCCCTGAACAGCTGCACACTGCTGACGTTCTTGCTGGCTACCCGATCCTGCTGTGTGCGATTTTGACCATTGCAGCCCGGTGCCATTCCCTAGATGATGACACCACTGTGAACAAAAACTCGAGAAACATACAGATCCACGAAAGGCTATGGATCTATTGCCAACGATTGATCTCACAGACTGTGTGGGCAGAGGCGTCTACCCGATCTGTGGGCACGGTGTTGGCATTCTTGTTATTCACAGAGTGGAACCCAAGGGCAATCCATTGGCGTTGGTCCGACTATGCAAATAACCCTGGTGCCCGCACTGGCGGGGCCCCTGAAGGTGATGACGATGACAACACACTAGGGTTGACCGGTTTGAGTGCCATGAGAAGATCTGATCGTATGGCATGGATGCTCGTGGGTACGAGTGTGAGATTGGCGCAAGACATGGGATTTATTAATGGGTCGACAAAGATCTTTGTTGCGACGCATATTGCCGAGACAAACACGGCAATGAACTTGGGACAGAGAAGTATGCTTGCTCAGAGTTTAAGCGAGGTCAACTTGGACAATGAGGATGAAGGTGAAGCTGCTGATAATCGGAAGCAATATCTTCATGATGAGTTCATTCTCAACTTGGACGAGGAAACAATGAGACAGAGGAGTCAACAGTCTCGGCCTCTGAGATTTACCTTTGTCCAAAAGGCAAAGTTGGAATTGCTCAAGATCATGTCCTTGGCTTATGAAACTGTTTATTGTGGACAGACACAGGTGGATGCGGCAAACCATCGGCAGAACCTCACGGTGCTCAGTGTGCTTTCACCATTGATCGAGCATTGGTACAAGTCGTATAAGAAGTTGCTCAAACCATCGAACCCAAAGAACTTCAACCACCATTGCAATCTCAACATGGCATCGAATCCAAAGCACGTGCAGGAGGTGACCAAGCAAATTGACAAGGAGTCACTGATCTGCGATTACTATTACTGTCAACTATACATCTATTCGCTTGCCCTGAGCATGGATTACCCGCTGAATGCCACTGCTTGTGATTCGGGCAAGCCATTGAACAACATCCATCTTGATGAGATCTCCAAGGCTGCGAAATACGTTGAGTTGGCGTATCACGCTGCAAATGAGATATTGAATGCCGCGATGAGGGTGCATAAGCTCAAGATGCTGAAATACATGCCCATTCGATGGGTCACGAGGATTGTCCGGTCTGTGGCATTTATCGTGAAGTGTTATTTGACGTTGACAAACACTTCGAAGCAGACGAATCAGACGATGGCACAACAGACATCTGCGTTGCTCACTCTGAGTATTATCCCGACAGAGGATATACTACAGACGATTCAAAAAGCTGCCATTGTGCTTAGAGAGGCATCACCTGATGAATTGCATCTGTGTACGCGATACTCTACGATTTTGATGTATCTTTGCTCTGAGATGAAGTATCGATCAAAAGTGATGTTTAACCCACCTAATGTGACGCCGTTGGACACTGGGTCCGATGATGATGATGATGATGATGAGGCCGCAACGATTGCAAAACCACAGGAGCAAAGCGAGGCGCCATTCTACTTTGGGTATCAAGAGATGAAGGACCAGCCATTCCCCGATGCGGTTGTTGATTGGTTCATGAAGAACGATGAGACGATTGGGTTGGACTTTGTGGAGCCATGGACGGAGATGATTGAGCAGCATTTCGACAAGCAAAAGAGCTAGGAAGGAAGCAAAAACGAAAAAGTCGATGGATTGGTCATTTACCCTTTCTTCTATAGTATCGTTTTCACATGATGGCACATTTCTCCGTTTTGGCTAGCGATTTGCTTCTGCGACGCTTCACCTTCTTTATCGATCCCAGACTCTTTGATCTCGTTACAGGGGTATACATTGCATCTGGTCTGTGGGTCATCATCTCCGAGCGGATCGACGCTTGTGTGTGCCGCGTGTTGGCGCGTGAGAGTGTCAGTGGTGTTGTGGCTTCAGTGGTGTTGGTGTGTATGAATCTAATCGATGGTGATAATGGGTCCATAACCCCACCATCAAATTCCACAACGGTGAGGTCATTTTCGGCAATCTCTTCGTCTGTGTCGTAGCTGTGCAGTTCCGGGGAGCAGTCTGTCAAGGTGTAGAACAGGAACCTGCAACTGGTGAGGTTTGACTCGACAACGTCCTCGAGTGTTAGCAGCTGTAGGTTGGACATGGCAAAGGAATCGTCGTAGACAAGCCAGTCATCGCCCATGTAGTTATCCTCAATCTGTCTGATCGCAGTGCGGATCTCACCCGAGGAGACATCCTTGAGGAGCATGCTGCGCAGCACGAGCCGTTGGTTGGGCTGTGACGCTGCCGACACATCTGTGGGCACGGGATGGAGAGGATAATTGGTGTAGTTCGGTTCCTGGTCAAGCTCCAGGCTGTGCAGCGAGGACGAGAGCTGTGTCTCAATGCGTATGAGCGGCTCTCTGGGCGACTCGATGGTGGATGCCTTGCTCAGCGAGCTGTCGATCGATTCCATGTCGATCGACTCCATGTCGTTGTCATCTTCGAGCCCCTGGACAACCTCTGTGAGGCACGGGTCACATTCTCCGGTGCTCTCGACGAGGATCACGCTCATCTGGGACTCCTGGATGGCGCCCATCGGCGTTATCGTGACCCTTCCACCACCGCTACCACCACGGGCGTAGTACTTGGAGAGCAGTCCCGTTAGCAGCGCTGGGCTCGTGCTGATCTCGCACGTGGGCACCAGCAGCACGAGCACGTTCCCGCCCGCGTGCGCGCTGTGCTGGGCAACGAACCGGTCCAGCTGTCGCCTGCGCAAGGTGTCGCCCACGATGGCTTCGAAGCGGCCCGCCTCCAGCGCTGCCACGTACCACGTCCACAGCAGCGCGAGCTCGTCCTCTGCCTGCGCGGGGAGGTTGGCGTACTCGAACGTGGGCATTTCTCTCTTCTCTTTCTCTTTCTCTTTCTCTTTCTCTTTCTCTTCTCTCTCAGCTCATCAACGGGGCGCCTTCCGTGTGTTTTATACCCTCATGAGGCATTTTCAAGCTCTTGTGGGCAGCTCCGGAGAAGGAACAGAAAATCTTGTTTTAAAGAACAAAAGAGGTGGAATGGGAACATAATTCCGCATTCGCTACTTTGGTGTTCACAGTCTACCATCCAGTCTCTGCTGCAATATAATTACACCGTTGTCTCTGCAATAATGCATCAACACTTGATTTATTCCCTCATCGCCCAAGGAACCCGAACCATCCGAGAGCACCAAACAAGAGAACCTCCTATCTCGCCTCATCGCTCGGGGAGTACATGATCTGCGTGAGGAACTTGCCCGAGTACCGCGTCGTCAATGCCACGCCCAGCACCCCATTCTTGATGTTGGACGTGAGCAAATGGTTCACATTCACGTGTGGGATGATGTGCGAGTTCAACCCTTGCATCGTACTCTTCTCCTTCGCCAGGTTCGCCGTGTCCGCGTTGAGCGTGTGGTGCGTGCTAAAGTGCTTGTTCAGGTAGTTGTTGTTCAGGTACACGGGCAACTCCGGGATCGGGTGCTTTGCAATAAACTCCTCATCCAATGGTGGCAGCAGCTCCTCCTCCTCCTCCTCCTCCTCCTCAGTGGTCCCATTCACAAAGGCACGGAACACCTCTGGGATCTCCTGGGTATATTCCACCGCGGGTACGGGCGTCCCACTTCGCGATTGGTACCGTGAGCCGGCAGAGTGCTCGTTGAGGATTGAGGGCGTCGATCGGATCATGTGCTGTGTAATGTTGTACCTCTCCGTCTCGCCAGCCTCCACCGTTGCGCTGTCCACGCCCACCTCGAACCAGTTGACAATGGCCCCGGACTTGTCCGTCGCAGTGGGAAGCTCCCCAGTGTGCTTCGACTCGCCATTGACAAAGAACCGCACACGGTAAACACCCAGGGGCAATTGCAAAGTGGTGTTGAAGCACAGCCGGCCATCGGGCTCAAAGCTGGGACAGAGCTGTACTTTCTTGCTCCACTGGTCAAACGACCCGACAAGGTACACCTGGTCCCGCATCACCATGTTGCGTTGCGCGTCCGAGTACTTGACATTGACCGCAATCGTGTCTTGGTCAACTTCACCAGGGGTCACGAGATCCTCATCGATCCCAGCGTACCCATCGTCGTCATCGGGCTCGTCAAACACCGTGGTGGCGTTGTCCTCAACACCGCCACGCGAGAAGTAGTCGCCATCGATAAAGTCCTCCGTGAGGATGCTGCTGGGCGTGAGCGGTCTCCTACCACCACCATTAGCATCCGGGCTGACGTGTGTTGTTGCCACCGCTGCCGCTGGCGTGGACTTGAGCCGCGTCGTGGTGATCCCCGTGTGTTCCCTGTGCGCAGCCTCAGCCTTGTCTTGTGCGCGGGGGGCGCGGAGGTTAATAATGGCATCGAGGTGTGTAGAAGCGGGGGGAGAGAGCTCACGGTATTCACGGACGCTGGACCGTCTGCGTGGGACAGAGGCGCTTGGAGTGTTTCCCATCTTGAAGTAGAATTAAAGAATAAAAGAATTGAAGAATTGAAGAATTAAACAAGATTTCCCCCCGTTCTGAAAGCCAGTTTGCGGGGATGCCCGATGCGGAAGTTTTCGCGGGTGTGTGCTTACCATTATTGGTGTGCGGGTTTGTGGGTGTGCGGGTGGAGTTTACGAAAAGGGGAACGAGAGGAATGAGCTCATCGCGCGTTCGGCGCTTTAGTAGCGTTTAGCGCATGCCTACACCCTATCTAAAGGACACACAGATAAGATAAGGGTTCTGTCATTACGCCCCTCGGTGCATCATGGATCAACCATCGCCTGGAAATGGGCCACCAGCCAGCAGCACACAATCATCGCTGCGCCTCCAGCCTCTTTGCACGCTTCGTCGCGGCCCTGCGCTCCTTCCTTAGCCGGCCTTGCATCATCGCATACGTCGCCCGCTTGATCACCGTCTCAAGCAGGTCCTTGGTCATCTTCGGATACAGCGGCGCCACGCGCTCCTGCAGCGCATCAATCATGTCCTGTCTGTATTGTTCCGTGGTGTCTCGTATCCACGTTCTCTTCCCGAGGGGGAACCCCAGCTCGTTGGAGAATATGTCGAGGATGAACTTCTCCACTGCAATCGTCTCCTCGAGTGAGGAGGTCTTGAGCACTTGTCCGAGCCGTACGAGCGAGAGACGGGAGTCGAGCGCAGCACGGCACTTTGACGACGATGGCTGTGCTCGTCTTGGCTCCTCTGTAATAGCCACGGCCATGTTCTCCGGCGAGGAGTATGCCGATGCCGGTGATATCGCTCGTTTGGCAATCATCGTGTCTTGTTCCTCCGACAGCTCGCTGGAGAGCAGCAGCGACTCTGCCGAGTGTGAAACCTCGGTGCCAAACTCGAATGGAAAGACTCCGCTGTTGACAAAGTTGGGCGTTGCATCAACGCTCGATGAGATGGAGGGGGCATACCCGGTGGGGGTGTAGTTGTTGTTATGCTGCTGTTGCTCTCGTGGTGGTGGTGGTGGTGGTGATGGCTGTAATGGTTGGTCACTGACCATCCCAATAGGAACCTGCTGCGCCATAAAGGTGGGCAGGAAGTCCGTTTCTCCACCGAACAGCGAGAGGCTGTCCGGAGCCATGAACATGAACTGGTCGAGCAGGGCGCTTGTGCCGGCATCCTGTTCGGTGAGGTAGATCATGCTGGTGTGGTTGTATTGTGTGCTGGGGCTAAGGGGAGTAGCGTGAAGAGGGAGGAGGGGGCGAGTATTAAATAAACATACGAACGAAATCCCAAGGAGAGAGAAAATCCGCCCTTATTATCAACTAATCAAGCGGATTGACACTTCAGCCGTGCTCTGGTGAACAAAAGCCAACCCACCCCTCTCCCTTCGCTGTGCATGGGGCGACAGCAAGCGGCATGGCCGGCCCGCATACGTCCTGCGGCCCATCGCGTAGAGGTGAAACACGGTACTTGCTGGGAGGACAACAGGACCCCTCCTTCTTGTCGGCCAGGGAAGAAAGAATGAATGGGTGGGGTTTCTTCTTGGGGCAAGGGCTCTACCGAAATACTTATCTGCTATGTTTCATAGCGCAATGCCCAGCAGTTTGATGCTCGCACGCGATCAGCGTAGGGATCGACTTCCGGTATGCAAGGAGAAACCATAGCTCACACTGCCGAGTGACATGGTTCAGGAGGATCAGCTTTTTACCCCGGTTGTGGGGTTGTATGGTGTGTGCGCTCGTTAATTGGGATAATATCAGGTTATCTGGGCATGATCTGTCTTGGAATGCGATATCGGGAGACGCGATAAGATAAGCTTGAGAGTGTAGATGGGTGGGTGAGGGATGAGCAATGGGAGGGGGGCAAAGGTGTTAAGTGTCTGGTGTTGGGCTACGATGGCTAAAGTAATGTTCTTTTTGAAATTCTGCCTCATATCCTTCCCCTGTCAACCCGTCCTCTTTATTCCCATCTTGTTGAAATCAGCACTCTTAACGTCCTGCCTCCATGAACACACCGCACACCTGAGCTGTTTCCCCCAGAAGAAGGGCACGAGCGGGACGAACCAGATGGCAAAGAACTCCTTCCTCTTGACAGGGCCCACCGACCTGTTGTGGCAGTTGGGGCACAGCAGGTCGGAGGGGTACCCATCGAGCCGCGACTCGAAGTGCTGCATCCCAAAGATGAGTGGGATGGGGATGCACATGGTGTTGACTCTTGTTAACTTTTCTGGTGAGGCCAAGTTGCTGATTTCACTTCAATGCTCTCTCTGTTTCTCGAACGAGATATTTCCCAGGCTGAGAGTGGCGGAACAAAAAGATAAGTAAAACAAAATTAATGCCCCGGAGCACCATGTGGTCTCCAAGGAATGTAATGGCAGTGCCACCGGGAGTGTATATGATCCTCTTCACCCAACTCTAGCTGTCCATCTCTGGAGCCCTCTAGCGACGCACACGCATGCGCGCTGTGCAAAAGGGGAAGGTGTGTGCCTCGAGGCGTGCGCGCTCGGCAGAGGGTTCTTGCATCAACAACACCACACAGGCGATTACGATAACGGCCATCGGATCAGGAGGGAAAGACGGGGCGATCTAACTCCCTTGGGAAAATCAGGCGCATGTTGCATACTGGATCAGGTTTGGCAGGTCCCCAGCTCAGACAAGAAGATAAAATAAAATAAGAGAGCAAACCTAAGGCCTCAACTCGGTATAAAAAGATGACTTCCTTTGAAGGCCCTCTCCCCAATTTGACTCCAACCCGTTGCCTCCCAAACAACCTCCCTCCGTGAAAAAGAGGTTGACCACTTGAGTTTGTATGGTTGAAGACTTGTTTAGCGAGGCAAAGTGCCATCCATCACCATCACCAGCGACTTCTACATCGCTATCATCACAGGGCATAGATGCTCCTGAATCTGAACCACTACTCGATGTTACCCCGTTAACAACCTCGCCTGATAACTGGATAGACTCAACAGGGATCATCCATGGATTGTCATGCCACATGGCAACGTCAAGGCTGGTGCATCTCGCTGTGGATCCACAGCTGACGACTAACAAGGACCTGATCGAGCTTAACGGTGTTCAATGGGCCACGTTGACACAGAAGGAAAGATCCAAGTTGAAAAAGAACAACTCAAAGTTTCGTCTGTACTTGCACAAGGTTGAACCACCGGTGCATCAGAGAGACTTTGGCGATGCCTGGTGGATGGTGTTTAAGACGCTAAGGGATGCAGAATGGGAGAGGTTTAAATACATAGCAAATGGCGTTTAGCTTTTGAACACAACGAATCATCATAGAATGCATCGTAGGCGGATAACAGGTCCTAGGTGAGTACTCAGTACATGGTGTTAGGGTGTACTAACTATGCGCCGAAATGTAAACAAAGCCAGTGAAACATCAACAAGAGGCGACACAAACGCGCCCAGCAGAAATGGCGGAAGCAACACTCCAGATCGAGAGGATCTATGGGACTTCGTCAAATTCCCAGCTCAACTTCTCTGTCTCTGCGAACTTGGTGGCATACATCGCCAGCGGCGGCGTCGTGGTGTCCCATGTCAACAGAGACACTGGACAGCTATCGAACCAAAGGTTCTTCTGTGCAAATAACACCAACTCTCAGCAACAGCAACAACAGACCAGTGCATACTCCTACTTGAACATGGTCCAGCAGTTACCACAACAAGAGACGCCGAAAGACGCTTTCGGCATCCCAAAGTCGGCACAGACCGTCATGATTGACGATACGCAGCAGGATCATCAGCAGACGCCCAACTCCACTCCAAAGAGTACACAACACAAGATGAAGAGCATCGCATGTATATCCATCTCTCCCGATGGGCGTTTATTGGCGGTGGGTGAAACTGGCAACCAGCCTCGTATTCTAATATTCTCATTGGCACCGGATTCGAACAACTTCCCCATCATGGCCATCTCTGAACACAATTTCGGCATCAATGCCCTTCGCTTCTCTCCAGATTCCAAGTACTTGCTTAGCGTTGGTGATACGCACGATGGATTCCTCTTTCTTTGGAGATTGAGTGGACTCACTGCCAATATCATGGGCATGAACAAGTGTACTTCACAGATCAATGGTGTGCTTTGGCACGAGGATAGCATCATCACATACGGTGTTAGACACATCAAGGTGTGGAAGTTTGAAGAATTTGAGAAAAAATCAATGATTCAGGGGAAAAATGTCATATTGGCAACTTTTCTCAATGGGAACTTTGTCTCGGCAACCCCGGTGCTGGATGCCCAAGGCAATGATGACGTTTTGTTTTTAACCTCTTTGGGTGAGATTTGTGGGTATAACTACATGAAGAACTCATTAACACTCCGGTATGAACATCATGCAGAGGCGAAGATGGGTGTCTTGATGAGCGATGCACATTCTTATGGCGTCTGGGTTGCCACTGATGAGATATTTGAACTTTCTCAAGGGCAATTGCAACAAGAGATCATAAAAGTTAACGATGGCAACATCGACTCACCAACAAAAGTCAAGTTTATGGCACCAATCTTGTGTCTTGAGCAATTGGGGCCAAACCATTTGATCTATATCACTTCCAACGAGGAGATCAAGCTTTTCAACATCACCACCGGGGAGTCCAGACATCTCATCGATTCTCTTTCGAAGAGCGTCAATGGCGTAAAGCTAACAACGAGTGGTCAAATAGTTAGTTGGACAAGAGATGGTGTCTTGAAGTCGATAGATCAAAAAAGCTATGATTTGGATGATATCATCTCTATCAGAATACAGAGGATCCCAAATAAGGTTATTGACAACCACATCACGTCGTTGGATATAAACACTCAGGGAGATATAATCACTGGCGATGCATATGGGAACTTGACGGTGTATAATTCCCAAGGGGATGTTGTCTTCACGGAACAGGCACATGAGTTCACTGTCAATGACATTACGTGCTTCCGGGTTGGTACATTCCATTTCGTCGTCAGTATAGGACGTGACCGTATGATTCAAGTGTTTGCTAAACGAGATGACGATGCAGTTGAACATAAAGAGATCGGGAACGATTGGTCGATTTATCAAACACTTGCCGACCACAAGGGTAACCTACTCCAGTTGATTCAGCATGACGGCAGGATTTACGTGTCCTCTGCTGATAGATCCATCACTGTTCATAAGTTTGAGGTCGATGCTGGCATCGTCAAGATCAACAAGGAGAAGACGATATCGGTGAAGGCGTCACCAACGGCGATCGCCATAACCAATGAGGAGCTTTTGGTGTCCACCATGGACAAGCGGTTGAAAGTCTTCAACCTGCAGACGCTGGAGTGCATTAGGAATCTCAAGTTCAGTGATGAAGAGAATGAGTCTTTGTTGGTGGATAACTTGATTGCCATTGGCAATAATCAAGTGGTGTGCTCGTGCACGGATAAGAGTATTCGCATCTTCAACTACGTCACGGGCCGTCAACTGTCCGTGAATTGGGGCCACTCTGAGCCTATCAAGTTTTTGATCCCGAGTGTTGACCACTTGATCACCTTGAGCAGCAGTGGATGTCTCTTCAGTTGGTTGTTGTTGCCTCCATCGGCAGATGACGATCAACCATCATCGATACAGAGGTATACGGATTTCGCCACTCCACCGAGAGTGGCTAGAAAGATCAAGAAGCCATCATCACAGAACAACACACCTATAAGGAGACCATTGAATGCATCGCCGACGACGTTTACAAGATCACCAATCACGACGAGACTACAGTCCACGGCAAAGATGACGCCTTCCAAACTCACAGATTCTAACACGCCGACGTTGTCGCCGTCATCACCCACTGGTAAGTTGAGAGTATCTCCTCGATCACCAGTTATTAATCGGAGCTCTGTGCTGGGCAAGTCCAAGGCCGTTCTGGAGAACAATGAGAACCAGGTGAGGATGCAGGATCTTGTCCGAGAATTACGGTTATTCCGGGCGAATCTCGGGTCGTATACATATGAAGATGTTATGGTCGTTAAGCAGGAGATTTCGCAGATCTTTGGATATGAGCAAGAGCTCTTGGAGAAGATGAGTAGTGGTGTGTTGAGTGGGGTGAAGGATCTGTTGAACGATAAATAATATGAGATAAATAGATATATATATATATATAAAACGGCTAGACGTCATGGACACGGATTGTTTCGCCTTGCCTGTTCAATGTGTGTGCCATGGTATCCTGTTCGACTTGTTTCCGGGAACTTTTCCAGTTGTGATCCGCTATCCATGCCAGTTGTTTCATCCTCTGTCTGCGTCTCTCCTCATCCTTTAGGTCCTGGATCGTTGGTGGTGAATGCCTCGTGAATCTAAGCCAGCTGGACCAGAATGGTGAGATCTGTCTCTGTGAGTACTCGCCGATGGTGTTTGCCTTGTCCTTGAACTCGACGATTCTTCGTAGTTTGCCCTGAGTGGTGAACTCCCAGTAGGTGTTGTCCTCGAGGTCAGAGCCCTTGAACCAGCGGCGACGGAAGGGGAGGTTGAGAGCCTTGTAGCGCAGGTAGAGATTTCGCCACATGACCTGTGGGTTGTTGTTGTTGTTGTTGTTGTTGTTCTTTGATGGAAGTTTTGTGTTGTTGTTGTGCCCTTTTTCTAAGGGAAATTGCATTAGTAGCAATCCAAAGGATGTTGATCAACTCGAGAAACCCACCAAGGGACTCTGGAGCTGCTGTCTCTCTCTCTCCCACTGCTTAAGCGCACTACAACTGCATGCTACCCCAGCTGCTCAGACAAGAACAAGAACAAGAACAAGAACAAGATGAGCAAGCTCCAGTACGTCGCACCCGTGCCCATTCAGCTGCTGGACGAGGAGGAGCTGGCATCGTCGTGGGCTACAGAAGTGCGTGTGGGCAACTGTACGGTGGTGACGGGCAGCAACGGGCAGAGGTTTGCCGTGTGGAGCATCACCATCACCACTGGGAAGGGCGCCACTATGAAGCTGCTCAAGAGATACAGCGAGATCAGCGCGCTGAGGGATGAGCTTGTCGCTGCGTTCCCGGACAGAGTGGGCGAGCTGCCCAAGATGCCACCGAAGAAGTTCTTTGGTAACCTGCAAGAGGAGTTTCTCGTGCGCAGACGGCGAGGGCTGGAGTTCTTCCTCAGCTCTGTGCTGCTTAACCCGCAGCTGTGCCACAGTGCGACTGTGCGGTCGTTTGTGAGGCGGGAGAACCCGTGATACACGAAGTAAGGAACTGCGCAGCTATCAAAATTACACACCATTCGATGCTCATTTGATGTTTTTGTTTGTAGAATTGTGTTTGAACTTCAACAACAACAACAACTTCAACAACTTCAACAACTTCAACAACTTCCATCAACTTCCATCAACTTCAACAACTTCCACCATGGACCTCGTCACAGCCGCCATAGCCCATCTCAAGCGGTGGAACGAGCACACGCAGCTCACCAACGACCTCCAGCTGATCCAGTTCGTCGTGCGGCGTGCCCTGCGACACGTGTGGGCGATGCGCACCGGTAGAGTCCACTACTGGTATCTGTTCGAGCGCAGTGTAAGACTGTACCCGAACAACCCGGCACTGAGCTTTGCGAGCCCCACGGGACTGGCTGGCGATGATGCATTTGCCGTCGAGACGATGACCTACGCTGAGCTCTACGACAAGGTGCTGCGGCTCTCGGAGGTGCTGGTGCACCGGTGGGGCATCCGCAGGGGCGACACAGTCGGTGTCATGTTCACGAACAAGCCCATCTTTGTCGTCCTGTGGCTTGCACTGTGGAATGTGGGTGCATTGCCCGCGTTTGTCAATTACAACACTACGGGGAAGCCCCTGGTGCACTGTCTCAAAGTGGCCTCGGTGAGCACTCTGCTAGTGGACCCGGCATCTTCAACAAACGTCAACACCAGCGAAGAGCAGATCAAAGAATCATGTCCTGGTATTGAAATCAGATACCTTGACGAACAACAACTCCTTGCAGAGATCAGCGACCCGAACAGCATCACATTCAGGTTGGACGATGACAAGAGATCTATTGATGAGAAGGACTACGACGCTGGCTTGTTGATATACACCTCGGGCACCACGGGACTGCCCAAGTCCGCCATCATGAGCTGGCGCAAGATGGGCTTTGGCACAAGTCTCTATGGGTTTATCGTCCAGCTGAACAGCAACGATGTCGTATACACCGCAATGCCGCTGTATCACTCCACAGCTGCCATATTAGGCGTCTGTACCGCGTTCAACCGTGGTGCCTGTGTTGCCCTCGGTGTCAAGTTCTCTGCCTCGACGATATGGACACAGATCAAATTGCTCAAGGCTACCCACTTGCAGTACGTTGGTGAAGTGTGCCGGTATCTGTTGAATTCCCCCGTGCACCCAGATGAGACGAAGCATCAACTACGGGTAGCATATGGCAATGGTTTGAGAGCTGAGATTTGGCAACAGTTCAAGGAGAGGTTCCACATCGAGGCCATTGGCGAGTTCTATGCCTCGACTGAATCGCCCATCGCATTGACAAGTTTCCAAAGGGGTGACGTTGGTGTCGGTGCATGCAGGAACTATGGCTCTTTGATCAACTCCATCCTACAGTTCCAACAAACCATCATTCGCATGGATCCGGAGGATAACACCATGGAGTTGAGAGACTCTAATGGGTTCTGCTCCGTGGCGGCCGTGGGTGAGCCTGGAGAATTGATCATGAACATCTTTACAGCCCGTTGTCCTGAGAAAATGTTCCAAGGATACTTGGGGAACAAGCGTGAAACGGAATCCAAGATCCTTAGAGACGTTTTCCATAAAGGTGACGCCTGGTTTAGATCAGGGGATTTACTCAGGTCTGATGATCGTGGGTTATGGTACTTTGTCGATAGACTAGGTGACACTTTCAGATGGAAGTCGGAGAACGTTTCAGCAACAGAGGTGGAGATGGAGGTTGCCAAAGTTGTTGGTGTTTTGGAGACCGTTGTCGTTGGTCTACATGTTCCAAACCATGAGGGAAGAGCTGGTTTTGCAGTGATTGAGAAAGATGACAATGCCAGTGAGGAGAAGATCCTTACAGATTTGACCCAGATGGACCTTCCCCGGTATGCCGTCCCGATCTTTGTCAAGTTCACACGGCAAGGGATCACGCACAGCGACAACCACAAGGTGCTGAAGCGTGCCTATCGCGAGCAGCAGCTGCCTGCCAACGACGTCTACTGGTTAAAGAACGGCTCGTACGTGTTGTTGACATCTGGTGACTGGGAGCACATAATAAGCGGGATTGCAAAGATTTGAGGATTTTCCGTTGGTGTTTTTTTTTTTTTTGTTACATATTTATACAAACATCAACAGAGCTTTCGACTAAAACAAAATGAAGCAATTCCCCATATTGGGGATCCTCAAGACCGCGCTTGTCGTGGTGGTGTTCATCCTCGGCTGTGTCTCCATCGTATTTACCCAGTGCGTGGGTGCTTTCTTTGGCTGGGCAATGGGCTCGCCAGACTTTGTCCAGGGCTGGATGGCACACACGAAGGAGCTCTTCATAGTGCTGCTCACGACGGTGATCACTTTCGCATCGCGCAACGAGATCAAGATCCGCATCTCGACCCAGTTCCCCAAGGAGAGGTTTGCCTTTGAGAAGGGCAGGCTCAGGATGGCGATGGCACCGAACTCGCTCGTGATGGCAAACCACCAGATCTACACCGACTGGGCCTTCCTGTGGTGGCTGGCGCAGTGTGCTGATCTCGGTGGGTTTGTGTACATCATGCTCAAGGCCTCGCTCAGGTCGATCCCGGTGCTGGGGTTCGGGATGAAGTGTTTCGAGTTCCTGTTTTTGTCGAGGAAGTGGGAGAAGGACAAGGTTGTGATGGGCTCACAGCTCGAGATCATCGATGCCAACGCTAGGGGCAAGGGCCCAGCTGCTGGGTGTGTGAGAGGACCGGATGGATGGGCACCGGGTGTTGATCCGGGCAAGGCATGGCCATACCAGGTGATTATGTACCCGGAGGGGACGAACTTGAGTGCAAACACCAGGGGTAAAGGTGAGATCTATGCGGAAAAAGTTGGTAAGCAGCCCTTTAGACACGTGCTGTTGCCCAAGATCACTGGGCTCAGGTTCACGCTGTTGAAGTTGAAAGATACGCTGGATGAAGTGTATGACATCACCGTTGGGTATTCCGGGGTGAAGCCTGATGAGTACGGACAAGACGTTTATACGCTTTATGAGGCATTCGTCATGGGCAGAAACCCGCAGTGTGTGGACTTGCACATCCGTTCGATCAAGCTCGATGAGATCCCATTGGGCCAACTACAGTATGACGACCCGGACCAGCAGAAGGCGGACATCGCCGCATTTGATGCCTGGGTGTATGACACCTGGAAGATGAAGGACGATCTCATGGAGGCCTACTACAACAACGGTGGGTTCCCCACGGAGAACACCACGGTGCTTACGAGTCTGAAGGCGAGCAAATGGAAGTTTGTTCGGATCTTCGCGTGGCCAGCGATAGCTGCACTGTTGCTGAGGAGCGGCCTTGTCGCGTACAGACTGTACAGAGCTTAGAGTACCCTACAAGGGAGTGTATGTGTGTGTGTTTTTTTTTTTTTAGTTTATTTAATTTATTGCTGGTGGAAGTCATTTCGTAGCCTTTGGCAAACAACACGAACCCATAACTTGTCAACTCCAACAACAACTCCAACACACAGCAATGGGCCTTCGTGAGTCGCAGCTGCCGTACTTTGCAGTGCTTTGCGAGGAGAACGCCACGACGTACCCAGAGCTCCGCTACCTGTTCAAAGACGACCCCTTGTTCGACTCGCCGCAGGAGGAGGCCATCGTGATCGAGCTCGATGAGAAGGGCGAGCAGATACGCAGCTGCAAGTCGCTCTGCGATGACCTGGGGATCCTGCGGGTGGAGATGAAGGACAAGGACAGCACACGGACGATCAAGATCCATGCCACGAGGAGCATCGTGGCCGATCTGGTGCCAACAGACAACATTCAGCAACTCAAGGCGATGATACGGGAGTACGAGGTGCGCAACAGACAACTACAACAGGTGATAGCCAACGATTAACCAACAGCCTCTAGATTTGCAGGCATCTCATCGATCTGTGTGCTGTAGTACTGCTCAATGTCATGCAGAGCCTGAACGTCCTCGTCGGTGACAAAGTTGATTGCGACACCTTTGCGGCCGAAACGGCCAGATCTTCCAATGCGATGGATGTAGTTCTCCCTATCCAACGGCAGGTCGTAGTTCACCACCAGCGACACCTGTTGAACGTCGATGCCTCGGGCCCAAACGTCGGTGGAGATGAGCACTCGGGAGTTTCCCAGACGGAAATCGCCCATGATCTGATCACGCTCATCCTGTTTCATGTCCCCATGCATCGCCACGACGGTGAAGTTCGCCCCACGCATCTTGTCTGCAAGCCAATCCACCTTCTTCTTCGTGTTGCAAAAGATCACCGACTGCATGATGGTTAGAGAGTCATAGAGATCGCACAGAGTGTCAAACTTCCAATCCTCCTTCTCCACCGCGACAAAGTACTGCTTGATCCCCTCTAGTGTTAGCTCATCGCGCTTGACAAGGATCTTTACAGGGTCGGTGGTGAATTTACCCGTCATATCCAAAACATCCTTGGGCAAGGTTGCGCTCACAACGACAACCTGGGTCCCCGAGGGCAACTGTCTGTAAATGTCATAGATCTGCTCTTGGAATCCTTTGTTAAGCAGCTCGTCGGCCTCGTCAAGGATGAGCATCTTCACGTGCCTTGACTGAAGGTTGCGTCTCTTGATCATGTCCAACACTCTGCCCGGAGTTCCACTAACGATATGCTGGCCCTTGGCCAGCTGCTTGATGTCCTGTCCAACACTCGTCCCACCGATACACGCGTGGCACTGGATGTTCATGTAACTTCCCAGTGCCTTGATCACAGATTGGATCTGTGTGGCCAGTTCTCTTGTGGGGCTCAGAACGATGGCTTGCGTTTCCCTATTCTTCGTATCCAGCACCTCGAGCATCCCAATGCTGAACGTTGCCGTCTTCCCTGTACCCGACTGCGCCTGTGCGATGGTGTCACGGCCCGAGATGATCTGCAGAATGGCACGGCTCTGGATGGCCGATGGAGTCTCAAAGCCATAGGCAAAGATCCCACGGAGAAGGTCCTCTTTGAGGTTCATCTCTTCGAACGAGGACACCACCGTGACCGCCTTGGAGGACTTGAACTTGAGGGAAAGATCCTCCTCTCTGTTAAAGGCCATTGTGTTGATGAGAAGAGCAGAGTATAAGGTGATGATGATGCGAATTAATTTTTCACAACAACAACTACAACAACAACTACAATGAGCCAAAGCATCGTCGTCCTGGTCGCAGGCGGACACAGTGCCGGGAAGGTGAGTGGGGGTGTCTTCTGTTGTCTTTGGGCTGAGTGTCTAACGGGAGGCTCCAGCGCACCGTTTGCTCGGCGATTGAAGCACATATCAATTCGCCAGGGGTCCAGGTGGTGACGATAGAGCTCGATGGCCTGGTGCCACAGAGCAGGAAAGTGGACTTTGCGAAGGTGCTCGCCACTGTTGACCGGCTGGAGAGAGAATCGCTGGATCCCTCGAAGCTTGTGATACTCATCCCGGGGCTGTATGCCCTCTTTGACCGTGGACTACGGGAAAGGGCTTCCATCAAGGTGTTTGTCGGGTGTGATGCCGACACAAGGCTCAACAGATGGATTACAAGCGATGTCATGGGGAAAGGACGAGGCCTGGCCGAACTCTTGGATCACTACTTGAAGGTTGCAAGACCCGAGTTCAACGAGTTTGTCCAGCCAACCATGGAGTTTGCAGACGTGGTGCTACCGAGTGAGGAGAACCACCTTGGGATCAGCCTGATATGCGATGGAATCGTGCCCATGTTGACTACAGTGAGAGAGCAGAGGAAACCTTTGGTGCCTCGCGTGGAGACAGATTTGAACATTTATAGAGACCAGGGGTACTATGAGTTGAGTTAGGTTCTCAACATCTAGAGTCAGACTTGAACCGTTGTTTCTCTTCAAGAAGCTGCTCATTGAGCTTTCCTCGGCTCAATGCACTCTGTAGTCGCTTGATCAACGCGTGAGTTATCTCAACGCTTGCCCTTTCCAGTGTCTTGACGGCACCGTCGAGGTCACCTCTCTGTGGTTCTTGCAACTCTCTGAGCAACCTCTTCCCAACAGCGCTGTTTCTAGCTTGCACTCTGATCACGAACAGTGCCTCCTTCTCGCTGAAACCAAGCCCTTCGCCGAGATATTCACCATTATGGGCGATCGTGAACCAAACACCATCCTCTTTAACAACTCTCTCCAATACAAACAGCTCCGTAGGTCCAATAGCTTCACTCTGTGCAGTCAAAGATCCGTCCTTGCTGGCCAAGTACTTGCCCTGTGGCGTCTTGAGCGTTAACTTCCCGTTGGTGATGGAGCCAATTAGAACCTGCGCTGAATCCACCGGTGACGTCTTGTGTATGGCCGATTCATAGCTCACTGGTGCATCTTCTGGGTTCCAGTTTAGCGATGACTCCACCACTTCGAGGTCAGATCTTAGCGTCAGTTCGCCCAGTGGGTTAACTGCAAGGGCCTTGGGCCCCGGTATGCAGAGCATCAACGGACCCGATATGTCGTTATAGCTCGTGGCTGAGGTCCATGACTCTTCGATCTGGTGTGCTGAGTACTGTGGAGCCTTCGCCCTGACCACTCTCCTCACTTTCTTGGGCTTTTTATCGCCTTTGAATGTGAGTCTGGTGACCATTTTTTAGTAGTTTGTGGAGGGCGATGAGTTTTCTTTCATCTCCTCATCTTTTGTTCCACGTTAACAGGTTGATTTGAATTCAAAAACTGCCGCAATGCCAGCTTGCTCTGCTGGTTATCATCACCTATGAATGAGAGCTTACGAATAGCTTAGCAAGAACCAGCTGTTCTGGCTCTATGTACACTCCATCCGTTTGCTCACTGACTCGGACACAGTGGATGTTGGGGGTGCTCTCAATATTTCGATGGCTTGTAGATAATTACAGCTGCATATGTCTATACTCCACCTCTCATGAGTACTGTAGCTCTCTACACATGCCAATACCCATCGTTATACCAAGAGGTTTAACCTTCCCATCACATTGGTCACGTGATTTATTCATCATGTAATCTCTTAGTCAGCAACATCCGGACATCTCTTGTTTGGCGGCATTCTTCCTCTGGAAATGCGGTGAGGAATTTACTTCACTATTTTAAAATGTTGAGGAAGGTATCTTAAATTGGCTTAAAAACGGTTTGGAATGATAGTGGCTGCAGTGAGTCCCGCTGTGAGGTTGTCGAGTATAACCTGTTGACACGGTGCACGAAAAAGCTGGCTGTAGATTATTGATGGCAGTTAATAGGAAGCTGCCTACGACACCCTCCACCGTCTGTTCCATCTCGCTACAAATACTTCCCATGTGCTATATTTGTGATTGCACAAACTCCGAACCCCCCCATAACAGTTTAATCATCAGCCCCCTTTTCTGTGATTCACATTATTACACAGTCTCTGTCCTTCTTTTCCTTCTTCTTCTTCTTCTTCTTCTTATCCTTCGTGTCTGTAGTGGTCATGTCTAATGGCGCACTGTGAGGTGAGCTCAATTTTTGAAGTTTGGTCTTTGCCCTCTCATCGCCTTTCTCCATCGCCATTCTGTACCATGTCTTTGCCGTTTCTAAATTGGACTCGCAACCGATTCCCTTCTCATAAAAATGACCCACCGTGTATAGAGCCTTGGTGTGATTCAAGTTGGCAGCACCCAATGCCCATTGAAAAGCCTCATTTTCATCTTTCTCCAAATTAGGTGGGTTCCCCACCAAATACCATGCGCATAGCGCCAACATGGATTCGGCATCGCCGCCAACGGCCGCCTTTGAGTGATAATGGATCGAGAGGTCAGCCTCCTGCGGCACAACATCATCACCCATCTCGTATGCCTTCCCCAAAAGAGCTGCGGATTTGACATGTCCCAACGAGGCAGCCTGCACGTAGAGTTCCATTGCATATTTATGGTCTGGGATGACAATATCCAAGAAGCCAGCGTCCTGGATCTTTGCCAACTCATAAGGCGCAGCATTAGTCAACTCAGTTGCCCTTGCCACTGCTCTTGTCAACCACTGGATCCCACTCTTCTTTACATTCATGTTATTCGGAAGACCCATCTTTGAGTAGAAGGAGTACATTCCCAACTTGTACATGGCCGATGGATGGTTCTTTGCAGCGGCAAACTTTAAGAATTCAATGGCTCTTCTTGAGTCCCTCGTCGTTCCCAAACCTTCTTCGTAACAGTATGCGGTTCTATATGCTGATTCAACGTGGCCATGCTTTGCAGCGCCTTGGAAAAGAATGAAGGCCTCCTTATTTTCCACCTTCCCCAAGGCCCCTGAACTGTATGCATCTGCAAGCAAGTACTGTGCATCGGTGTAGCCCTTGTCAGAGAGTTTCTTTAAGTAATGTATCGCCTCTTTCAAAAACTGTTTCTTGATGTCTGGTTCACTGGATTTCTTGGATTCTTCAGGCGATGGAAGCTCTGAAGGGTCCAATGTCAACGCTGTCTGTAGCATATACTGTGCATATTGGAATAGAACTTTGGGGTCCTTGGATTTTTGCACATTCTTACGGTACATGTCGATGGTCTTCATGCGAGGAACAAGGGCCGACTGGGAATTCTCACCCAAATACTGCTTGATCAAGTTATGGGACACGTCGGACATGGACTCGCTGGTCAATGTAAAATGCGCCGTAGAGTCATCAGCATCCAAGAGGTACAAGTGTGACAAGTCCACGCTTTTCGATGCGCGTCCATGGGAATTTTGTGTGGAAACTTGTCCTAGAGAGGCTGATGACTGGTGGTTCGACTGAAGAGCTGCACCAGGGTAGTTTATTGGCATACTGGAAGACCTTGCTCCTGTGTAATCGGAAGCCCGTGGAAGCGAGGACGTTGATGACCCAGAGTCTCGTGGCACTGCTCCATCAGAGGCATGCTCCAGGGACAGACTTGTCTCTGAAAAGTCAGCACCATTACCAGGATAACGCTCAGCGAGGTTAGTCTCCTCCACTGAGCGGGCCGTGCTCTTGCGGGTCACGCTGCTTGAGCCATGGTAGGGGTTGCGTGAGTCTGTAGAGCTCGTGTTGTTAGTCGGAGAGTCTGCGAGTCCGTGTGCGAGGGGCTCTGCGTAGGCACATGTGCGAGCCAGCTCGACCCTGTACGGATGTGTCTGTCCCATTGGATGGTGGTGAGTAGTGGGCAGCAGCTTCTTGGGACTGCAAAAGCTCAGTCCAGTGGATTTTTTTTATATGCTCTATTTTGGCGTCTTGATGCGTATGACGAGAAATCGCTGAAGGGGGCACGAACCACAAACACAGGAAAGAACGCCAAGCGAGATGGTGAAAGAAGCGTACAATTGGCTGCTACTGCGTGGTGATTTCTTCGCTACTGTATTGGCCAGCGATGTGCTCTACTGACGGGTGGGAACAGTTGGCAGGCCTCTGGGAACGGGGGACCGGGGGAGCCAAGGTCTTTGGGGACGGACCGCAAATCTGCAGCCGACTGAACCACTTTCGTCTGAGCACCCCACAGGGCAGGGCCCCTGCGCTGTCGTTGTACTATCGACACTACCAGCCTTACACTAGCCTGTAACTCTGGTGCTTTCCTGGCATGTAGTCCACTGGTGGTGTCGGAGGTCGCCACTGGTTCAGAGTTTTAACCATCGTTATCTGGCACAAAGTACATCGCTAGCACTAATATTTATAGTCTTCTCGTAATATCTACCCTGATGTCTAGATTCTGAGTTTAGCATGCCAACTTCTTGCCTCGTGGATACGAAGCAAGTCTCAACTGCACCTGAATACAACGGAGAACGGCCATTTCAAATTGCCCAAAATGCCCATATCGCGGCACTACACACCGCAGCACACATCATCACTTCTTAAAACCCAAGCTCCCGAGCAGCTCCACCATAAAGACGCGTAATGGCCCTCAAAGGTTCCGGCTTCCTTCCCTGCAAACGCGTCGTCCCGTCACTTGGATACATACAATTGGCCAGTTGTTTATATTTTGTGTCCCAAACCGAGTACATTGCAGGAGCAGTTTGATTCTTTCTTTATTCTGGCCCTCTCGTAGTTTCAAGGTCTGCAAGCACAGTGTATTTCTCCTATCGTACTGGAAGCCCTACAAGACATACACCTGAGACATGGTGAGACATATATGGTGATGTCTGCAGCGACAAGCTTTGCGGTGTCGGGGACTTCAGTGACAAGACCGCAACAAACTTATCAAACCTTGGACTGCGTAACCAGTGTGTTAGGGTCAACATCCCGTAATGGGACCTTCCTATCCAATTCTCCTTGGTGGATCCTAATTATCTCGTGCCGAGGCAAGGAGCGCGGCAATTCACTTGGGATATCAACGTTCTGTCTCAGAGGTGCTGGCTCATCATCTTGATAATATGACATACTCTTCACGTATTCCTCAAGAGATTGCAACTCGGTAAGCGTGGTGGCACGATACGATTCCATGAAACTCTGCTGCTTGGTCACAAATGCATCAACCACTTGAGGATTGCACTCTGAGAGAGCACGGCCATACTTCTTAAATGACGACTGGATCTTCTGTAGCCCATCTTGAACGCTGATATCCACCTTGTGGAACTGCTCCCTTGTCAATGTATATCCGTCGCCAACGAGCTCTTTCACATTGGCAATGTAGTCGTCAAGTGACTTGGTCTTTTCGTGCAACCCGCTGATAAGACCATCAAACGACTCCGCCTGTTTCTGTGAAATGCCAATAACTGCTTGATTCACTGGCGTGAGATCCAAGTGGAGCCTTTTGTCAATTTCGTTCTCCATCGATTGTGCCTGCCCATGTAAATGGGATGCGAGAGCCTGTCTTTGTCCAGCCCAGTCGCCATCCATATACTCTTTGAACCCAGTTGATATCACCGACTGCTGCTCCACGAGATCCGCAAGCGCTGGTACGAGGGCCTGCAACTTGTGCTCGAATCGTTTTTGTCTTTTGGCCTCGTGACCCTGTATCAAAGCAGTCACCTGCTGGATAAGTTCATTTTGTTCATCTTGGCGGAGCTGGTCCTCTTTTTCTTTCCATCTCTGGAGTTCTTCAATTTCCTCATCAAATTTTCTCTTCATGTCGCGATATTGAAGGTGGTCTCTCTCCGATCTCTCTATCATCATAGCATTTTGTTCATTGAAGCGTTTTTCCACCAAATTGCAATCATCTTTGACTTTTGACTTCAAGGCCTCGGCATTAGATTTTACCATACCCTTTATCGTGTCGATCTTGCAATTGATATCATCAGTCATAGACAATAGTTCATCCTTCAACGAATACACTTCACTTGTTACCCCGTCGTGAATCTCCTTAGTAATCGGTTTTATTCCTTCGATGCCCTCAGAAATGCTCTCGGTCTTCTCCAAAAGCTTTGCCAATAGAGAGCTGGTCTGGCTGGAGAGTCTTGTTCCAAGTTGAGTGATATCGTTGCATTTTCTCTGAATCTTTGACTGCTGTGTATCAATTATCAGTTGGAATCCCTCAGAGAGAGCAGTGGTCAGGGTGTAATTATCGTTACAGAGTCGTGTCGCGTTCTCATTCATTGTCCCTGTTTGTGAGAGTATCTGACTTTTGCTGCTTTCTAGCTTCATCATGTTTTGAGCTTCGAGATTGCACTTCTTGTCGATCTTTTCATGTAGAAAATTTCTGAACAACAATACCTCATCCAATGTGATCTTGAGCAATTGGTGGGACTGAGTTAGTTGTGTTTCCGTTTCAGCAAGGTTCTCGCTGACCAGACTTTCAATCTGAAGATCTCTCTCCACAGCATGAAGTTTTTCGAGGGACTCTCGAAGTTTCTCGTTAGCCAACCTCCTGTCTTCTCTTGCCTGTTCAAACTGAACCTCTAGTGCTTTAATATGTTCTATTCGGCTTTCGAATTCACGCTTAGAATTCCTTATCTTCTCCTCCAAGACGTCAATTCGAAGTTTCTGATCTTCAACCTGCATCTTTTTGTTCTCATTTTCAGTGTTGATCTTCTCCCAGTTTTCATCGGAGACATATACACCATTTTTGGTTCTTGTGGCATTCAAATCATTTCGCAACCTTTCAATCTCCTGAATATACTCCTTGATCAACATCTTCTTGGACATTGTCTGGTTCAACTGAGGTTTATTCTTAATATTTTTGGCTCTGTTGGCATACTCCAACGTGCTGACCGTCTCATCCAACGACACTTTAGCTGGCGAAATAGTGGCGATGATACAAGTCTTTGTTCTTCCACCCAAAGAGTCCTGCAACAACCTAGTCAACTTGGACTCCCTGTATGGAATATGAGGTGCTTGATCAACAAGGGAATTGATAACTCTCCCTAACGTCAAAAGACTTTGATTGATCATCCCAGCTTCTCTTGCCCTCTTGTTTTCCGCCCCTGACCTGCTAATGTTTTCAGAGCCTGCCAAGTCCACTAAGTTCAACTTGCCAACCTTCAAGTACTCCTCACCAGATATTGGATCAATTTCTTTCATATGAACAGTGATGGTGAATACGCTGTGTGATCTTGACGAGAGATCGTTGCATTTGGTAGCTGCAACTTGACGATTGTGCGAGCCATTTTTCAACACCTCCATACCATCATTGGCGTTTTTGATGAACACCTCTTCCATTCCTTGGATAACGATACTCTTCTTTTCTTGATCGTCAAATATCTTGACTTTCCTTTCTTGAGATTCATCTGTCAGAAGCAAGTCTCTCAACTCCTCGTTGTACAATTCTATGAAGGAGACCTTCACCGTAAACTCAGCGGTCTTCTCCAACATGGCAAATAGATCAACGAGAGTTCTGGGTACTATACCTGCATTTTCTGGTATTCTGTTGGTGTCCATTTCAATGTCCCCACTCATCGTGTAGGTCTTTCCGGTCCCTGTCTGTCCATATGCAAAGACGGTACAGTTATACCCTTGCAACATCTCTTGGAGCAATCCTTTTGCAATACCTTCGTACACCATCTCTTGGTCACTCTCAGGCCCAAACACTCTATCAAAGGTGTAGGTTTTCTCTCTGGTGGTTTTTAGAACAACTTCTCTCTTCATATGTCCCTTTGTGAGAACCACTTTCTCCGTGTTCTCCTGGATTTCACGGTCATTGAGAGACCTACATCTGACGTACACGGAGATATTAGACTCCTGGTCACCATGGGGATCGGATGCCCTCTGGTTAGACGAAGCCGTCTTTTGGGCGTAAGTCTTAGATTTAGACGGTGAAGAAGTTGCGATGGAGTTTCGGGAGCCTTTCTCATGGGCTAGCAGGTGAGCCCGCTGTTTCAGACCGAGCGACAGCCGCTGTCTCTTAGGCTGCTGTTCACTGTTAGACATCGGCCGTATTCTTGTTCACAAGTCCATGCGGTGGCTTAGAGGGTGATTGAATATGGCTTTGTTTACGAATCTGAATGTATGTCACAAACGCGGTTGGCGCACCCTACTTCCAAAGGCTTGGTAACCATGACAACGACAACACAGAATTTGTAAAGATGCATATAACATGGAAAATAAACATCGGCTGCTAGCTAAAGTCGCACCAGAGCATAACGAGCACCAAAAAGAGTGTGTGAGTTTGACCAATTGCTCTCCAAACTGGCTAATAATCCTGCAAAGTGTCCGCCAGCTTTTCTTTACAATTACACTGATAGTTCAGAAAAAAAAAGTTCTATAAGGCGAACTTCAGCCTGCCTCAACGTGCTAACTTGATATGTGCTCTTCCCCCCCATGGCCAAATGTGGTTGTGTCCGAAGTTAGATCGTAAAAGCTTTAGTGGCGCTCCACTTGGCCGCCCCGTCGGGTCCCTTGCTTTGGATCCAGACATCGTCGCCTTATTAGTTAAATGCTTGGATGAGAGTATGTGTGACAAAAAAGTTGTAGATGATCCCCAGCTCAGATGTAATACATCCCCCCTTCTTCATCTTGAGACAGTATTCGGCCTGAGATTTGATAGCCTCAAATCCGAACCGGTCCAACTTGCTCGCCCCATACCGTCGTCGTTTGTGGAGAAAGCGTACCACCTCGATCAGATTGCTCCGTTTGGCGTATTCCGCTAACGAGTTCGGAGGTGGTAATATAATATCTCCCACTTCCGGTCTCGTCTCGCCAGTTGTACCCTCCTGTAGTTGTTTCATCCAAATTTGTTGTGTCACTTCGCAGTGTATGAACAGGTGTTCATGCGTTTCAGCGTGTTCGTTACAGAGGCAGCATAATGTCAGTGCCCTGTTCGGTTGATCTGCTTCCTTTAGTAGATCTTCTTTCGGTGGCCCTAGTCCATGGATATAGTGTCCAAGGTGGAACCTGTGTAGAGTTTCGAGTGCCCCGGGGGCCTTGACCTGGAACTTGTACAGGTTCATCCAGAATGTTCTCCATGCATCGTGGCTTTGGGATCTTGCATAGACCTCCTCCACGCCTGCCTGATTGCGGATCGTGAATTCTCTCTTGGCAATTTGCCCTTCTCGGCGCTTCTGCTTTTTGTTGTGGTGTCTGAAAGACTCCCAGCTGAGAGGCTCGCCGTCCAGGTCCATCGTATTGTCTTTGAAGTTCTGTTTGACATATTGCTGGTTCTTCACGTATTCTTGGTTGATCTTCTGTCTGCTAGTGCAGAAAAAGTTGAGGCTATCGTTGCCTTTGCTTTGGACCAACTGGAACCAGCTTTCCAGCCAACTGATCTCCCTTCTAGAGAAGTAGATATTCAAGTCTAATCCGTCGTTCAGCTGTGATCTCGAGTCCCAGACCTTCTTGGGCAGAATCTCTGTAAGGATTTCCCACATCGTGAAAACCTTACTCTTTTCTGTGTCTGAAAGTGGGCTTTTAGCAAAACTTCTCGGTGAGAGTCTGTTGAAGTAGTTTCTGAACGTGCCGTCAATTAGCTGTAACCACGGGAAGCCCTGATATAGTGGGCCTGGGCCATTTCCTACCCTGGTGTATTGACAGTTTAGTCCGGCAAAGCCTCTAACCACAGGAGAAACCTTGGCTGATGTGCGCTCCAGTGGACCGGAAGCATTCCATGTTGGGGTCTCGGTCTGCCGGCTGCCTTCTTCGGTGGTTACTATCTGGCTCTGCTGTGGATGCAGTTTCAGAACGTAAGTCAGCTGCAGACAGTAGAATTGTAACCGGTCCCTTAGTTGCCATTAGCTGACAAATTCCCTTCTTCGATCATGGAGTAGATCATTTTGCCTCTGTGCCCATGCAACTGCGTGTCCAGGTCCATAAGGCCAAAGCCTCCGAGTTGCTTCGGACGGATGAGGTTTTTGTATGACACCCCATGGAGCTTTTTGTCCAGGTCTTCTTTCACTTTGCTCAGTTGACCGGACTTCAAGGGTTCGAATGGGTCTCTGAAGTAGATGATGGAGAGAACATAGATACTCAATCCTAAACTCCGTGTTTCCAGTGGTACGTCGCTGATCATCGGGTACCAAATTCCCTTCTTCACTCGATTGAATGGCGCAGTCCAGTCTCCTTTTCTGGTCATTATTCCTAGCATTTTCATGTTTGTCTCCCTGGGAATCAGCTCTGTCTCGAGGCATTGGTATTGTTGTACCGATGCCTCGTAGTCTTCGGTGGTATTGGCAAGCGAGATGAGCTTCGATTTGGTCTTGTTCAATCTTAAACCTGAAAAGGAGGAAAACTGATCAATGATCTCGATAAGCTTAGTGGCCTCACTTCCGGATTGAAGGAAGACCGTGACATCTTCTGCAAATGCAAGGGCCTGATGCTGCGCTGTGCTAAAGAAGCCAGAAACGGGGCTGCCCCTTAGTTTGTTTCTGACAGTAGTGGTTCCAGAGCAAGCACAAAAAGCAATGGTGAGATCGGATTTCCTTGTCTTACGCCGCTTTCCATGATGAAGCTTTTGCTGATACAGTTTTCCACGTTCACGAGGCCCAAATGCCCTTGTGTGAATGCTTTCAGTGCATTGATGAGTAAGTCTGGGATCTTCGCATGATGTAGCAGCTCAAACAAGTATTCGTAGTTGAGAGTGTCAAAGGCCTTGCGGAAGTCCAGACTGAAGATCGCAGCAAGGGAGTTTGGTACTGGTATTTTGTTTTCTAGTACATGGTGAGATCTTTTCAGAGTGTTGTTTGTATTTGAGCTGAGATAAACACTTATTATCAATGTGTTGCGCTGTCTTCCTTTTAGACTCACCAATACGTCACTGTGGAATTTTGTGGAAGTCTTCAATGAGCTGGTGTCGCAGATTTTGGTGCTGGCTCCTCCTTCGTTGGGGATCTCACTCTTTGGTTCGCTTTCTTTCCTGTGTTGGAGGAAGTCTTTGAAGCTGGCTTCTTTGTCTTTCTTGTTTGGAAGCCCTCTGAATCAGTTTCGTATTTGGAGTTTCCATTGTTACGACGCAACTTTGATGGCGTTTTGGTGTAACAATCAGCGGTACTATGGTTGTAACCGTGACATCTTTCGCAAAATCTTGATTTGTTGCACCGGTACGTTGGGTGCATCATTGAGTCGCATCGTTCGCATGCAGGGAGGTCTGTCATATAACACAGCGTGTTCCCATTTGCAGATTTGGTGCGCGGACGGTAAATCTCTCCATCCTCGCACGGGGTCAAGCAGATAACCATTGTGATTGTCCACAACTTTGTTGCCTCATTAAAGGACCTTTTGGGTTGTTCGAGGAGACAGAAATTCTGCTCCGTCTTTGGAAGGAATTCTCTAAAGACCATGACTTCTGACGGCATATCAGCTGGGACATCTTCGAAAGTCATGGCAAGAGCGGCCACTATACCTTTTGGTTGCATAGATCTGCCTTGCTGGACAAGCTTTAAAGAGGGTGTATCATCTGAGTGACTGAAAGGGGTTGCTGAGAGCCAGTGTTCGGTGGCTTTCATCATGTCCATCTGGCCAATTTCACTGCAGGTTTCCATCGTACATTCGGCAGCTCATTTGTTGTCGTGATATTGGAATTGGAGGTGTTGCACTTACAACGGAGTGCCAGAGATCTGCCACAAAGTGGCAATCGTAGAATAGAGAAAAAGGTGTGTGTATACCGAGTATGTGTCCGTATCGAATATTTAGTGAACTTGAGGAAATCCAAAAATGTAGGCAGGATGTTGTTGTTCGGGTGTTCGGGTGTTGTTCGGGTGTGCATTCACCTCATCCCCAACTCCAAATTCCACAATGTCATCCACGGTAGGATCGATAGCGTACTTCCTTCTTACCATCTGAATAGCAGCTCGAGCAGCCCTTCCACTAACCTCAAGTTTGTCAGCGACTTCGATAACTTCCCTTAGGCTGGTGTTGACCTCTCTTGCGCTTGTGGGAAACAGAAAAGTCCAGGGCAGGACGGAACGTAGCCTAGATCGATCTCGAACGGGGCCTTGTTTCCCAACGACGACGAAGGCGTTGCGTTAGCGTAATATTCGGCAAATGAAAGCAAAGAGATAAGAACCTCAGATACTCTTGCAACGCTCTGATATTCCCCTCAACAAGCCCGTTGGAGTTATGGTGGTCAGTCACAGTGACGTCCTGCTCGATCTCAAGATGGGCGAACAGCTCCTTAATCATTTGGTTGCAAAATGATTTTCCCGGGTCAGAGCGTACACGACTTGGTATACCGTGTAGGGGGAAAACCTGTCTCAACATGATCTCGCTGAACTCAATGGCGTCGAATGTTTTCGAGACCGGGAAGAAATGGGTGGGATGGGTAAACTCGTCCATCAGTACTAAGACTCCCGTCATCTTGCGGCCGTTTCATTCATTCTCCGTGAATCCGTTGACAATGTCCACAGCGATAGTCTTCCATCTCCCCTCTGGTCCGTTCATCACCAGCGTTGGGTCTTGTCTCGTGTTGCGAGGTTTAACTCTCAAACATGTCAGGCATCCATTAGTGTAATCCTTAACGAGTCTGTTCATACCAGGAATGTAGAATTTCTGGCTCAAACGTTGTGTCAGCTTCTTCTGTCCCCTGTGGCCTCCAAATCTCGAAGAGTGGTAATACTCCAAAAGTTGTCCCGCACGACTCGAAGGAACACACAGCCTATTCTCCCTAAACAACATTTCTTCCTTCATGCTGAATGAAAAGACGGCATCTTTCTGGTACCCTCTCTTAACCTCTTCAATGAATCTGTTGTTGGAAGTTACTTCCGAGATTCTTGTGACTCTCTTGCTCGTGATTTCTTGCGGTTCCTGTACTGTCTTCTCGGAGTTCCCCTCGGCCACAACCTATTCAGCATCCCCAGTGGTAGTATCCTCATCGATATTACGACGTGACAGGTACTCAGCGAGGATGTTATCTCTCCCTTCACAAATCTGATGTGGACCCTTGCTGTGGAGACGATTTGATGTATCTAACGCGCTTGCTTTGAGGTGAGCTCGGTCTTCTGGAACAGTTGCATCAGTGGGCGATGATATGTCTCCACGGTAATCTCCTCAGTTGGTGAGATGTAGAACCGGAACTTCTCTAGGCCAAAACAGATTGCGTGCAGTTCCTTTTCAATTATGGTCCAATTCTGTTGGAAGGTATCGAGCCTTCTTGATTTGAACTGGATAGGGTTCCAATTCCCTGTCTCGGTATCCTTCTGCATGAGCACGGCTCCTACCGCAGAGTTCGATGCATCGACGCACAGTTTCAACTCAGAACCACACTGGAAGGAAAAGAGATGCATTCGGCGCATCACGATCTCAATGATCCTATCAAAACTGGTCGATGTTTTTTTGCCCCAGGTGCTATCAAACATTTTATTTAAGCCTTCTCGTGAACTCCACATAATCTGATGATCCCATCCAGCACCTTATCCTTCCTACATATCTCATCATTGTTAGCTATGTTCGCTATTGGCGTCTTCTCTTGTTTATTCTTTGTCTTCAGTGGTTTGTGCATTCCAGTTATGGGTTTGGGTAGGATTGTAGACCAAGAATAAAAACTGTCTATCAGTTTACTTCCAGAGTGTCTTCGAATTCATTTCTTGATCTCCAAATCTCTCTAGCTCGTTAAAGCTACTGCAAGTTTGTTGCGTTGTGAACTCTTGGACCAGCCATCCCAGGTAGCATCGATTTAAGCGTTGTCCTCAGAGAATGAAATGAAACATAGCTGTGGGACTTAAAAAGCAAAGGGGCCCAATATTTGTATTATGTATACAAGGGCTCAATTATATAGCTCTGGTAGGCTAGTGTGATAACTTGTACAGTAGGGCTGAACGAGCCGGCCCAGAGTCTTCTCCTGAGGTTCCATTTCTTCATTTTGAAGGCGGAGACCGACGCGAAAAAGATCACCATTCAAAAGATATGGCGTCGCCCACGCTGAAGGAATATCAAGGAAGATACCCCTGTGTACTGTGCGGCTGTGTCTATTCCTGTGGCTGACGAGTTCCGACTCTGAGAATGCAGCACATGCCACAATGTGTCGTACGTACTGTTCCGCAGTCGGGTGAATGGGGAGATCAGAGTTCTTATAGAGCTCCCGATGATCAAGGCGTGGCTTTGGATATTTAATACCAGACACAACTCCCCAAAGACAGATTATGAATACAAGTCGACATCTCATCCCCACATACCACCTCTCTGGTCACTGAAGGAGAGGGATGTACGCCATGATCTGCTGTTCTCCAAGATCCGAGGGAAACCTCTTTGGTTGGTGGCCGGGTAATATTTCCTGGTGGTTGTGCTTTTTTTGTTACGGCAGGGTAATGAGGTTTTTTTTCAGTGGTGGTTTTCTTTGGCCTGAGGTGATGTAACCATATTGATTCTCGGTCTCACGGCACGCAACCTGGGCCCATACTACTAGGCTGAGATAGATATGACTAATGGTATGATGTATCTTGCAGTGGTCGACGAGATCGGAGACAGGAAATTTCAGCCAACTCTTGGACCTTGTATACCTGTGACCATGAAGAGGGTCCAAACTCAAAGACCTGATGCGTATCGCAGGAAAGTCTATACCAGGCTGAGCTGCGTTATGGTGCTGTTGGAAATCCCCAGTTTTTCTTGTTCCCGACAGGTCTCGTGAGCACCAATAGCATGTTCAGCTTCTATAAACTAGCCTGAAGAGCGGCAACTACTCTCCCTTTTATACTCTACGGGTGACAAGGATCTCTGTGCTCCGGGCCATTTCATAGCCTTCTTAGCTGTGTCATATCATGTAACTTTCATGGCAAAAACATCCTTCCTAGATCGTAGCAGAACGTGTGCTCACGTACAAGCCTCATATAACTGCGTCTAGTAAGCTCAAGATCACTCATGATGGACAATGTCAAGTCAAAACAGTTTACAGAGACGAGGCAGACATTTCTAATGGCAGTGCAACTGCAGCCTCTCTAAGACATGATAACTAGATGCCTGGTGCACGAGTGAGTGGAATGTGCTGTCACATGGAGCACCTGCATTTGTCTAAACCAACTTGCCTAACGAACATAGAGACTAAATGCATATCTGATGGCCTGTCTCCGCTTGTTCTCGCTCTGTAACTCCTGGTGGAGCGTCCTATCAAGTAAAAGATGCCATACAGAAGGTTATATCTCGTATATTGATTGATATAATAGACTTTCTATTGCCCATACAAAATCTCCCAGTTTTTGCCAACCTCTCGATTTTCTCAATTTTGCAAAATCTCAGATTTTCAATTTTTTCGAAAACTCGAATATTCCCAGCCAGTTGGGCCACACCCAGTTACCCTACCACAACAACAATGCTCTTTATTCGGCCTTTCTTTGCTTCAAGAAGGAGCACTTGGCGTGCATCATAACCGGAAGACCCCATTGGTGCTAAATTCTTAGTATGCATTGTTTTCCTAGCCCCCAAACCAATAAATTTGCGTTTGAAGCTTCTTTTTATGGATGGCAAGGGTCTAGGACGAATGTGTCGTTCCAAACACACTTCAGAAGAGCACAAAATTAAAGACCACGACCATCCCACGAACAAAAATGAACCATTACCCGCCCCACATCCAAAATGACCACCGACCACCGAGCAAAAATGAACCATTACCCTACCATGACCAAAAAAGTGGACCTGGGGGAGAACTAGGGTCGATAGGGTTGGTGTTTGAAAGGCCACTGGGAACCTACCAACGGCTCTGCTGAAATAACAACCATGTCTGTCTCAGTGCTCTAGACCAGTTCCTGTATATGCCGTGGCCCTAGTTGGCCTATCAACCTGTTTTGTTGTTGATGTTGTCGGCTGTGGGTGATGTTTGTCCAACGCCCTCGAAAAAGTTCGTGCCAACAATCTGTCACCATTGTCTAGACCTAGCACCAGCACCACCAGCATCGCCAACAGCGCCTGCAGCACTAACGACATGCTAACAGCGACCCCGTCTTCGGCCTAACAGCTGAATAGCTTCAAAATCAACGTCTGGCGGCATTCCAGCACCTAGCAGACTGGTATATGCTGATAAAATAGATGGTACGTC